>CM067174.1:108697418-108712418 GCA_034093135.1 Erigeron breviscapus | reverse complement strand
GCCCCGTGTTCAGTGTTGGACACGGGTCTAAAATCTAGTTAATTATCATAAGTTGTTAGCCACTAAGAAACCCTTCAAGTAATTAATTATGGTGTAGTAACTAAACTTAATTAACTATGTTGATTTGATTCGAGTTTCGAATTCGACATGAACATCATGTATCAATCATGTGTCTTATAAAAGGGAACTTATAAAGAAATAATTAACACATGTAGGTTTCATACCCTATTTTAAATCCGTTTAAATGGTGTTTTAATTTCTCATTGATTAATTTCCCATAAACTTTCCACAGATTTTGACATGGCTCATATATGTAAGGACCTTTTTAGGTCAATCAATGTAAGGACCTATGTATTTTTTTTGGCTATACTATGTAAGGTCCGTACATATTATACATAGTATAGCCAAAAAAACATAGGTGCATACATTAAATAGCCACCCGAGTAGATCACTACATTACTTAACCATTTTGTCATAGGTGGTTACATTCGTATGCCATTATCCCTTTGTAGTAGTATTTGACATGGAAAGAATGGTCTTCGCTAAGTGTTGGTCGGAAGTTGCAAAACTCCTTTTGTTGATAAGTTTTGATTGAAGGGTAGTGAGGGTCAGTACCCGCATCAATGTTTGCATTTGAGCATCACTCGCTCAATAGAATAAGCACGACTTCCTTTCCCAGCCGGATGAGTGACATTTTATCCATGATGATCGGGTGGCTCTCTTTGCCCTTTTGATCTACTTCTTAAACTAAAGGAAGATGATCGAGTTGTAGATGTTGTCTCAGCCGGAAAGTCAACCTTTTCATATTCATGCCTGCCCTATTGGAGATTCCAACTATATATGCATTTATGCATTTTCTTTTTATGCGGCAGGTATGTGACCTTAGGAATTAGGTTCGGGAGTTGCTTTAGCAATTTAAGTTGGCTCCAGATCAGTAATAGAAAAAAATTGGAGTGGGAAATACCATGGAGGTTTACAATTGAGGGAGATCAATTATGTTTTGGCGCCACCTCTTACTCTACTATTGTTATTGGGGTACGGGGTTCGAGACAAAGAAAGATCAAGATAATATATTAGCAGGGCCGTCTCTGAAAATTTATAGACCTAGGACGAACCAGAAAAAGAGCTCTTAAGTTAGACGCAACGATTTATATTATTAATTTTATTGAGATTATCAAATTATCGAGTATAAATTTATAGAGGTTGAGGTTCTGTGTACGTAAACTGTTTTTATGACGAAAAAAGTTATAGTATATGTTAATAAACATAACAGAAGTTATTCTTCAAATTATATGACATTTGAAAAAATCAAGAAATAAAATTAAAAAGAGAATTAGTAAAATGCATATGTCATCATTTTGTAGTTTTATGAGGATTATTAAGATAATCTTCAAAAATATATATCATTTTACAAATTATATTTAACGGAACAAAAAAATATTACAAGTTGAATACATTCATACATATAAGTTGGATACACTTATACACTGTACACATCAAATTAAAAGATGTAATAGTATTTTATATTGTCACCTTACTGAAGATTAGTCTAGGTATACAAGGACATTAGAGTAGCTTGCAGCTACATTCCAAGATTGAAAAATATAACTTTATTTATCCGTAAAAGATATGTAAGTGCTTTTTTTATGTAAGTTAAATTATATGGTTTAATTTTTGGTTAATTGTTAGGATTTGTAATGAGCTAAGTTGATTACATAAATATTTTCTAAATATACATATAAAAGAAATAAAAAATCGAGCCTCCTAAAAAATCGGCCCTCGGCCCGTCGTCCACTTTGTCCCACCCCTAAACCGGCCTTGTATATCAGCTTTTCCTTTATACTTTACTTGGATCTGTTTTTATGCTATTAGCTATTCTGTTGATTCTTTTCCAAACAGGAACCACCGATTTACAAATTTTATTAACCACAGAATTTAGTGAGCGGCGCCAAATCTTTCTATTGATCGCTTTTTCGCCGTCAAAGTGACATTATAAGTCTTTTTACCATAAAACAATTTCCTTTATTTTTTTTGTAGTTTCATCCTTTTAAATTAAGTTGTAACAATTAACACTCTCAGGGAGAAGGGGCTTAGATACTAGCTAGATAAGCCATCGCAATTCTTGGATCAATACTCACCGAGCGAGCTCAATCCGAATTGCATTTGTTATAGGGATTTTTATACCACAAATTGATGCTTGCGTGCAGGCTTCTGCACGTCAAGCCAAACCGATGAACTTGTTGTTATTTTTCTTACCTAACACCATGCATATTCCATATTTAAAAATATTTTTAATATTGATGGTTTTCCCATATTGGTAAAATTAAAGTTAAGGAAAGTATTTTCCTTCATCTAGTATAAATAGGACACTAAGTAAGTTGATGAGATTGTACATTAAGTATTATTATTATATATATATAAAAAGTGAGGAGTGCAATTCTATATGAGTTTACGTCTAGAGCTAGGTTTAAAATCTCCGTCCTTGTATTTCGAAAACAATAAGTGAGTTTTTATTTAATTTGGTAGATCGATTAAAAGAAGGAATAAGATGTCCAAGGGATTTGAGATAAAAGAGGAAGAGAGCGTAGAAAGTCAGATTGAGTTGCTGAATAGGCAGATATGGAAAAGCGTAGGCAACTTGAAAGAAAGTCACAATCAACCCAGATATTCACTCAAACAACCAAGAACCAGTTACAAGTATTATTATTATTGATGTAGATTAAGAAGATTAAAGAGTTATTACAACCAGAAATTAATAATCATCAAGGATGATTATATAATACAGAAACAGAATATATATATATCGATATGATATATATATATATATATATATATATATATATATATATATATATGAATGAATACAGAATATATATTTTGAGAGAAAAATAATCGAAAGAAGCAGTAGAAGAAATAGGGTTGTTTTTCGTTATCAAACCCTAAAGCAGCTTAAGCAAGTATTTATACTCGTATACTTTGAAGATCTTTACAAGCAGTCCCTGAACTTTCATTGTCTTCATAACTGGTCCTCCTCTTCTTTCCTTTTATCTTTTCATCTTGAATCAACTTTCCAGATTTGCATAAATAGTCCCTCAAATTTTAACCTGCACAACTTAAAACATAATTAGGAGATAATTTTGATCTCTTAACATCCCCCCTCAAAATTATCCTTGAAATAAATTAATCAACCCTAATTGATCACAAAGATAACAATGTTGCTTTGAACTTAGACTTTTAGTGAATAAATCTGCTATGTTATAATCAGAATCAACTTTAACAATCTCAATAATGATCGACGTCGAAGTATCGATCAAAAATAAACCTACTATACCTTATGCTAGATAGGGTAAGCGGGTATCGTATCCACGAGGAGTGTAGGTGGTTATAGCCAAGTTGTAACGATTTCGATTGGTTTTTGTAAATAATTTTAAATCTAATTTTAAGTAGCTAAGAAATATTAACTAAATGCAAATGCAAATCAACAAACAGGAAGTAAATTAAAGATTATAAACAATAATTGGAAAAAGCATCCCTCCCGAATCCCAATAGTCAGATTAAATCACCTAATAAACTTTACCGAGTATTTATCCCAAATCACATAGACATAATTTGTAATAGTGAAATGAACAATTTTAGGCACAATCTATGTTAATCAGACGACCTGTCTTAATCCTTAAACTAAGTGGACTCGGTACAAATCGTTAACTCACAATAAATTGTCTTGTAAAAATCCAAATCAAAATAATGTTGAATAAATACTCAATCAATCATATGAATCACAATCTTGAAAGATTAATGTTTAAACGATTGAAAATAAAGTCTATCAAATGAAATAACCAACAATTGTTCATCGGGAGAGATAACCTAAAACTTAGCCGGACATCTCCATTAGCATCTTCTCAATTGTTGATGAAGAAAATCCTTGTTGCATGATCGAACGATGGAGGGAATGATTATGAATGATTGAATGGTGTGTATGTGTTTTCTAGGGTTCTTCACTTCAATTGCAGCAAAAAAGATGTGTAAAACTCCAGATTTTCGACATTACATAACCCTCTTCAGTATTTACATTCGACACCCTTCAAATTGAGCTAAAACTCAAAATCCCGACTGGGTCGTAAAATTACGGCTATACCACCCTAAATTTACGGTGGACCGTAAAAATTCACCGTAATATTTAGAATGGTTAAGCAGTTTTAATCTTAAATGAAAACTGAAATGTTTGACAATACTCAAATGATTCTCAAGCCCTGATAGAACACGACTAAGCACCGCACAATTGAAACGAAACATATCTCACTATTACACTCCAACTAACAAACTATTGGGTTGTATAATGAATAATCACTCAATCCTAGTCATGATGCATACAATTTTACCATAGGCTTGTTCTAGAATCAAATCTTCACCGACGTGGCGTAAGCACCAGGTACAACTATCAGAAGAGGACTTTTAAAGGGTTGTAATGTTATGAAGGCTTAAGGGTCATTAACAAAGGGTATGGAAATTTAGGATATAAATTGGTGTTAAAAAGAAATAACACAACAATTAACAAAATTTTCACAAAATAGTCTAATCCATAGAACCCATGTCATTAGTTGCCAACGATCCAAAACCCGAGAAGTTGTCCTGACATTACCCCCCAATAGAACGATTAAAAACCGACACCATTGTGGTGTATGACATTCAAACAACTCAATCAACCATGACTAACCATGTTGGCTTTTAATGAACATGCCAACTAAATATGATATGAAAGTAGTATAAACAATATGAGATCCTTTTGATGGTTTATAAAGATGTACCAACTTCAACTTGACAAATTGTAGAAACAATGAAGCATATGTTGGTGTAATAGATGAACCAACTCATAAAAATGATTTGACCAAAAGTGAGAAATACCAACTGACAACCCAAGCTCTTTTTTCATTTTTCTATTTTATTTTTTTTTCTGTTTTTCAATTCTTTTATTCTTTTTTTTTCATTCATTCATTTTTTTATTGAGCTACTTTTACTCTGACTAATTGGTATTCTCTAATGAAAATCAAAACAGTGACAAATCATATAGTAATGTGCTAATAAGAACAATCCAGACTTGATCCAAAAAATCGTGACAAACTCAATCTATTCTCAGTAACCGAGAATATCCCAACCCGACACAATAGGACAACCCTAAACCATCCACTAGCATAGGCAACCAATGACCCACCAGGACTTCGACTATCGGTATGGCTAGGAAAGGTATATATTTAGGGTGGATTTAAAAACAAAGAACATGCTAATGACAACATGTTTTCTATTGTTTCTTGCACTAAAAATGAGCGCAACAAGGGTTTCACAAGGGTGGTTCACTAACCAGTGTAGTTAGCTACTAAGCACATGCACAAAACATGAACAATTAACAATGAAACATAAACAAGGGGTGAACAAACAAAGAACAAGGGTTTAATCCTAATTTGCCTCTTCGTCTTCTAGTCATACCTATATCACCGAAGTGATCTCACTGCGGTCGCGAAATGATCAACTAGGATAAGTTCTAGAATCAACGCAATCACCGACACACTCATAGCAAAGAAAAAGAAAGCATAGAAAATATATGCTTTGAACACCTATCATATCTAAAATGAGCAAATTTCTCACATATTTGGTGTTTTGGGAGCTATAAGTGTGCTAGTCATGTAATCAATCCAGAAGGGATCGCCCTATCAACCATTTGAGACACATTTCCCGGTTAAAAATTTTTGTACCAAAAAGAATTAGTTCAATTACTTACTAGATATTATTAAACCTACTTTGTAAAAAGTAATTAAACTATAAGGACAAATATTGCAAAAGTTCAAAATAACCCGGTTTTTTCTTATTTACCTCCCCCCCACACTTAAGTTGTACAATGCCCTCATTGTACTAAGAACTAAGTAAAAGCTATGGGAAAATAGGGAAAACAAATATAAAGTATTAGAATATCGAAACTTGCCGGGTTTAGATGGTGCCTTCGGATGCTTGGTGGAATGTAAGATCTTTGAAAAACGTATCAAACTTCTTCATTATTCCTCTAGTGCACCATCCTCTTTTCTTCCTAAGTCTGCTCTAACATACTTGAACTAACAAACAAGTGAACTAACATCAAAGCAAGACATTTGACCCCCCTCCCCAACTTTGAGCCTTTCAAAGAAATGATCAAAGTTGGTTGTCACACGATGAACAATTATATTATTACTAACATGACTAAAAGAAAACAACCAAAATTAAAAAGACTCAAGAATTAACTAAATTAATGGGTTGCCTCCCATTAAGCGCTTAGTTTAACGTCGTCAGCCAGACGATACCTGGTTGGAGTTTAATTAGAAATAGATGATGGTACAAAATGTACCGTCTCCACAGTCATGGTTGCACCTTTCTCCAACTCATAACACAACTTTAGCCGTTGACCATTGACCATAAATGGCTCGCCACCATCCAAAGTTTTAATTTCCACCGTGCCATGAGGTGTAACCTTGGTGAAAATATACGACCCCGTCCATTTACTCTTTAACTTACCTGCAAACAATTTAAGACGAGAATTGAACAACCATACCTTTTGACCAACTTGAAATGATTTTCTCACTATGTGTCGATCATGAAAGGCCTTGGTTTTATCCTTATATATCTTCGAGCTTTCATAAGCTTGTCGTCTCATTTCCTCCAATTCTGACAGTTGAAGCTTCCTTGCCACCCCGGCTTCATTCATGTCCATGTTTACCTGTTTAATAGCCCATTCTGCACGATGCTCAAGTTCAATAGGTAAGTGACAAGCTTTACCATAAACAAGCCGATAAGGTGACATGCCAATAGGGGTTTTAAATGCCGTTCGATAAGCCCATAAGGCATCATCTAATCGTTGTGACCAATCTTTACGGTCAGGTCGAACGGTTTTTTCCAAAATCCTTTTAATTTCCCTATTTGACACTTCAACTTGTCCACTTGTTTGTGGATGATAGGGTGTAGCAATTCTATGATTCACACCATAATGCTTAAGTAATTTGCCAAATTGAAAATTCTTAAAATGAGATCCACCATCACTAATAATAGCTTTGGGAATTCCATGGTCTTGCAAAAATATTTTTCTTGACAAATTTAAGCACTACATTATGATCATTGGTCCTAGTGGCTTCAGCCTCTACCCATTTAGAGACATAATCAACTGCCACTAACATGTACTCAAACCCAAAGGAGGTAGGAAAAGGACCCATAAAGTCAATGCCCCACACATCAAAAATATCACAGACAAGTATAGGGTTCATGGGCATCATGTCCCGTCTAGAAATTCCACCAACCTTTTGACACCTAACACATGATTTAACAAATAGATGGGCATCTCTAAAAATCGTTGGCCAAAAGAAACCACATTGAAGTACCTTATGCCCAGTTTTTCTTGCACTAAAATGGCCACCACATGCATAAGAGTGGCAATGTGCAAGAATATCATTATGTTCCTGTTCGGGCACACATCTTCGAATTACCTGATCCGGACACATCTTGTAAAGCTGCGGATCCTCCCAAATGTAGTACTTCAACTGAGAGAAGAAGTAATCCTTCTTCTGCTTGGTCCAATGCTCTGGCAATTTCTGTGTAGCCAAAAAATTAACAATGTGAGCATACCAAGGAATACTAGAAACATGAAATAAACTTTCATCAGGAAAGTTTTCTTGGATTAATTCGGTGGGGTCAAACGGTGGTGGAGGAATCCTAGATAGATGATCCGCAACAACATTTTCACATCCTTTCTTGTCACGGATCTCTAGGTTAAATTCTTGCAACAAGAGAATCCACCGTATAAGTCTAGGTTTTGCATCTTTCTTTTCTAGTAAATGTTTTAAAGCACTATGGTCAGAAAACACAATAACCTTGGACCCCCAAATGTAAGACCGAAATTTATCCAAAGCAAAAACAACAGCAAGTAATTCCTTTTCAGTTGTTGTGTAATTTAATTGGGCATCAGAAAAGGTTTTACTTGCATAATAAATTACAACGGGCTTTTTGTCAACCCGTTGTCCCAAAACCGCCCCCGCTGCATAGTCACTTGCATCACACATAATTTCAAAAGGCTTAGACCAGTCTGGTGATTGCAAAATTGGGGCCTCAGTCAACTTTTGCTTTAACAAATTATAGGCTTTAAGACAAGATTCATCAAAAACAAATGGTGCATCTTTTAACAGCAAATTACATAATGGTTTAGAAATTGCACTAAAGTCCTTAATGAACCGTCTATAAAAACCCGCGTGTCCTAAAAATGAACGGACACCCTTGACATTGGTCGGTGGTGGGAGGGTGGAAATAAGTTGTACCTTGGCTCGGTCTACCTCAAAGCCACGTTCAGAAACAACATGCCCCAATACAACTCCTTCCTTAACCATAAAATGGCTTTTCTCCCAACTTAAAACAAGGTTTGTCTCGGTACACCTTTTCAAAACTTTTTCCAATTGACCGAGACAGGTTTCAAAAGATTGACCAAATATAGAAAAATCATCCATAAAAATTTCTAAAGAATCCCCCACCATGTCAGAAAAAATGCTCATCATACAACGCTGAAAAGTAGCAGGTGCGTTGCATAGGCCAAATGGCATCCTTCGAAAAGCATAGGTGCCATATGGACAAGTAAAGGTGGTTTTGGCCTGGTCATTAGGGTGAATGGGTATTTGGTTGTAACCGGAATACCCATCCAAAAAGCAATAAAACTTTTGGCCAGCAAGTTTTTCTATGATTTGGTCAATGAATGGCAAAGGAAAATGGTCTTTGGAAGTCGCAAGATTTAACTTCCTATAATCTATACAAACTCTCCATCCTGTGACAGGACGGGTAGTAATCTGTTCTCCATCTTCCATCTCAATAATGGTGATGCCAGATTTCTTCGGAACAGTCTGAGTCGGGCTAACCCATTGACTGTCCGAAATGGGAAAGATAATACCTGCATCAAGCCATTTCAACACTTCCTTTTTTACCACATCCCGCATATTAGGATTCAGTCGTCTTTGAGAATCGTGAGATGGTTTGACCTCGGGGTCAGTTATAATCCTATGCATGCATAACGATGGACTTATCCCCTTCAAATCAGCAATGGTCCATCCAACAGCTTGTTTGTACTTTCCAAGCACTTTCATTAACGCCTCCTCCTGTGGTCCTGAAAGATCAGAAGCAATAATAACTAGTAAGGTTTTGTTAGGACCAAGAAAATCATACTTCAAATGAGAAGGTAATGGTTTAAGCTCAAGAGTAGGAGGTGTCTCCAATGATGGCTTGGTGGCTGTGTCAATGCTATGAGGTAGTGGTTCAAACTTGTATGACCACGGTGGCATTTGTGCATCCATTGTACTAGCAATGACTTTCTCAATAGCATTCACTTCTGCTATCTCTAGCAAATCCTTGTCATCTGCATAAAAGACCCAAAAACATCATCCGTAAGCATGCGAGGTGCATGCTTTTGGACTTGTTCGTCAATAGCATCAATAACATAACAATCATGGGTAATAGGGGCAGGTAATGAATTAAAGATATTGATTCTTAGTTTCTTATTACCAAAAGAAATATCCATAGCCCCTGTTCTACAATTAATGCGTGCATCAATTGTAGCTAAAAATGGACGACCCAAAATGATCGTCGGCTGGTTATCCTTATATGATGCTTCTGTATCCATCACAATGAAATCAACTGGATAATAAAAATCCTCAACTTTTACAATCACATTCTCTAACATACCTCGTGGAGTCTTTGTTGACCGATCAGCAAGTTGAATAACAATGTCAGTTTGTTTTAAAGTACCTAACTCATACCGGTCAACAAGACTAGACGGAAGTATGTTAATGCTCGCTCCAAGATCCGTCAACGCCTTTTTGATAAAAATGTTACCGACAGTTACAGAAATAAAAGGCGTTCCCAGATCTTTGAACTTAGGTGGAAGTGAGCCAAATATCACATCACTAACTTGTTCAGTTAATTCCACCTTTTTGGGCAATGATGACTTGAGTTTCCTCTTTTGAGTGCACAAATCTTTTAAGAATTTTGCATAAGCTGGGATCTGCTTAATTGCATCAATGAGTGGGAGATTTATTTTTACTTGTTTAAAAGTTTCCCACATGTCATCCGGTTTTGGTCCTTTCTTCCCATAGGGAGAAGAGACCGGTGGCTCTAAAGCTGCAGGAAATGGTGTAGTGATAATGCCTACACCATCATCGATAACTTTAGACTGAACTGGGATTTCACAAATTGTTCATCATTTTTATTACCCTCCCCATGATTAAGCAGAACCTCGTCATCATTTCCCATATCTACCTCATTACTACTAGAATAGGAAAACTTACCTTGCTCATACCTGTTTGTCTGACTGTCTGGAACTTTGACCTTGTTGTCATACACCTTTCCATTCCGAAGCGAACTAACCATGTTCACATTTCCTTGACCTGGTGGTTTGTGAGCTGGATTCAATTCTGTCTAACTTGGGAGCTTTCCATCATCCCTCTTCCCTAACTGCTCAGCAAGTTGACCCATCTGTCTCTCCAAGGCAGCAATGGGTTTGGAGTTTGCTTTAGTTTGTTGCTTGGAGTCTTGGGACGTCTTTCTCATCTCTTCCATGAACATATCTAGCTTTGACTCCATGCTAGATGACTGTTGAGCATTGTAATTCTGATTTTGTCCCTGAAACGATCCTTGACCCTGGTTTTGGTATTGACGTTGTTGGTTTGGGTACTGTTGTTGTCCATAGTTCTGAGGTGGCCTCTGAAAGTTGCCTTGATTCTGAAAGTTCTGTTGAGGCCTTTGTTGAAAGGATCTTGATTGTTGATTAATTTGTTGATTTCCTTGGTTTGGTGTTGGAGAATTCAATGCATTATCACCACTCCACCTGAAATTCGGATGATCCCTCCATCCTGGATTATAAGTGTTTGAGTAGGGATCATATCTTCGTCTTTGAACTTCATTCACCTGCTCTTCCATAATTGGTGGTGTCCAAATGGGACATGCATTTGCAAAGTGATTCGGATCACCACATGATGTACACACCTCTGGTACCTGCGAAACATTAGCACTACCACTCCCGGAATTTTGGAGCATTAGATCAAGTCTTCGATTAATTGCATTAATATCAGATCGAATGCTATTTTCAAAATTTCCTGAATTTGACACAGCATGTACTGGGGCAGAATTATGTGACCGTCGATCAACTGAAGTGATGTGACCAACTTATACCCATTGCCCACATCGTTATTGGCCTCTTTATTGTATGTTTTTAGTCGATTTTGTTGGCATTTGGCGCGTTTATGTGTTTTGTTAGTAGTTTCAGGTTCTAAACAGGTGACGTGTCCATTTGGTGCAATTTCGAGTAATTTTGTGGCCATGAAGCTGATTGGAAAGTTCAAGAGGTGAAAAGAGTTAGAATTTATGCATGTCTTCATAAGTTGTTGGTGGCCATCGAGACCAGTGTTATTGGACTGCGACGCAGTGGTGGTGAACGAGTCCACTGCGCCGCAGTCATCCATATGGCAGGGAGACGTTGTGACCAGTAAGATATCACTGCGACGCAGTGGTGGTGGACTGGACCACTGCGCCGCAGTCGGCCACCAGAATCAAGAGCACTTTTGGCCAGTGAGTTATGACTGCGACGCAGTGGGGGCATTACACGCCCACTGCGCCGCAGTGAATGGTCGGATCTGAAGGGTTTTGGGCAGCTTTTGCACCAAAACAAGAGAGGTATAAATAAGAAAAATGACCTAAATTCCAGATTATCAAATACTCTTTCTAGGAGCTGCACTACAAGGAAATACTTCAAGGATCAAATCAAGATTACATCTTCTTCCGATTCATTGGAGATTCACGTGCACCCATCTAGATCGTATCTACTTATTTGTCTTGCAATTTCATTTCTTCAAACAATTGGTACTTTATGTTCTTCCTTGATTCTTATTGTAATTTCATTTTAATCATGAGTGGCTAGTCTTTCAATTGTCCACCTTGATGAAACTAGACGAATGATGTGATTGCTAAATGTTTTAATTCAAAGAGTTGATTTCAATTATCGTTGTGTCGAGATCTTGATGATTTAATTCCTTTATTTGTATTAATTGATATTGGTGGCATGTGTGTTCTTCGTTAGTGGTACTAGTCGAATGCATATGTGATTTTCAACGGTTGCTTGTCTATGAGCAATTATCACTAGTTCATGGTATGATAGTGAATGTCAAATTAATAAAAGGAGTCATTTTGTCAACGTGTTTAGAAACGGTTGGTGGTACCACGTTTTAATTCACATAGGCATAATTGGTATTTGGATAATCAAACAAACTGAGTGTTGGTAAGGTTGTCTAGGCGTTGGTGGTACCGGCTTGGGTAATTAAACTAGCAGTTAGGTGTTTGGGTGACTTGTGAGCGGTTGGTGGTACCACGCGAGCATTTCATTCTCTCACGTTTATCGTGTCAACTCTTAACGAATTTGGTCTTAATTGAAAGCAATCATGTTCGAAGTCTAGCGGAGTCAAGGTGGATGATATTTACCATTATTGTTTGAGACTTACCTTTACTTATACGCAATTGTCTTTTAAAGTTATTGTCAGAGTGAGAATCAAAGTAACACCCTTTTTCCAAACCCCTTTACTAAACAATTAATTCAAACCAATCCCCGCGAACGAACCTGGACTTACCTTTTTACTATATTGCATATGATCGGGTCCACTGCCCGATAGTGTGTAGTAGTGAGTTTTTAGGTATTTCTTGTTTATAAATTTTAAACTCGATTTAGCACATCAAGTTTTTGGCGCCGCTGCCGGGGTGCAGCAGATTATGGATGGGCAGCAGGCTAGCCGCCAGGCTTTTGATGATTATCAGCGGCGCATGGATCAGGATATGACCTGGATAGGATCACAGCAGGCCCACACCAATTACACACTTGACTACTATCAGCCGATGTGGGATGCTCAATACCATGGCCAGCAGTTCGTTCCACCTACTCCTATTCCTGAGTTTTCACCGCCGCCTATTCATGTCCCGACTTATCGTCAGGGAGGAGGTTCTTTCTTCCCACATGATCTTGGGGGATCTCCTCGTGGTCCTGTGCAGTTCGGTACTTTTGGAGGTAGGTCGTCTGTTGATGCAGGAACTAGTGCTGATTGGAGACCTTGGACCACAGGACCGTCTGGTGGAGATGTTGGTGGATCATCCTCTTTTCAGCCTGGTTTCGTTGCGGGTTCTGGTTCGGGTTTTGGTGGTGGACCTACTGGAGGAGATGCTGGTGCTTCTAGTTCAGGTCAGGAGGGGGAGCGTACTTGGGTCACTGATTTGTTTGATACATCCGGTCTCCCCCATGGCTATCATGGCCAGTTTCAGTGACCGTGGGATTTGATACATCTGAGCTTGATTCTGGTTTGTATGCTTGTTGTACTTTTATTTGTGTTTGGTATCCACCCTACGGGGTGATGAAACATTTGTATTCTTTCTTTTCTTTTGTTTCTTTAATTTTCTGCATGCGACTGTAAATTAGTTTAATTTTTGTACGGATATTTGTTTGTGTTTGCTATTTGAGATTGGACAGGTCTGAACGTTTGATGGCAATACCTAGTGGAACCCAAGTGTGGGGGAGGGCCAGTTCTAGTTGTTTGATTGTGTGATCGTGTTAGTAGCTCACTTTGATGTCATGTGCATATGCTGGCAGTAAGTTCAGCGCTATATTTTTGATTGGCATCTTTATTGACATTGTTCACACACAGTCTTATTCCGGTATGTGCTCTGATTTTTCTATGTTGCTTACCCCTATTTACCTTTGTTTGACCGTATATGGACAGTGAGGGCATTGTCCATCTTAAGTGTGGGGGGGTGGCAAATAGGTTTAAGCTACCGGGTTTATCTCTTCTGTTGTTTTGCCATTGAGATTTTAGCCGTTCTTGTGGATGTGTCCCTCTCGTAGGCTTTTGGGTTTATATCCGAGAGTAAGGGTTCTATCTTGAACTCTGAACTATGATGTGCATGTTTGAGAATTGGTTGCTTTCAATTTGGCGGGATGATAGAAGGTGATATGGTTTTGAAACTTGTGTTGAGCTTGTCCTTGTGGTAAATTGCTTTTGTCACTTAATTCATATTATTTAATGAGCAATTTTACTACAAAAAAATTGTCCTTGGTAAAATTTTAATCGGCGAAATGTGTTCTGAACGATTATTGGGCTTCTCCTTGTGGTTTGATAACATTACTTGCATACTCAAAATTTCCCAAACACCTAAAAGTTGTGAGATTCATTGTTCATATATAGATGTGCTAGGTGTTTATGGTTTGGTTTGATTGCCTTGTGATTTGTCCCTCTCTTAGGCTCTTGGATTTATTCGGGAGTAAGGGTTCCATTTCGAACTCTGCACTAAGATGTGCGAATTTGAGGTTAATTCATTCCATTTCCGGGTTCTTTTTGTTGATTTGAGTGTGCCGGTGATGTGTTGAGCTAGAACTTGGCCTTGTGATCGTGACGAAACCGCAGTGAGATCACTTCTGTGATAAAAGTACATCGGATGACGAATTGGCATATAGGTTTGACTCATACTTTTATTTCTTTATTTCTCATTTTTCCTTTTGTACATTAATACCTTACTATACACACCCTTATACAACCTTTATACACTCACATATACATACATTTCATTCCTTTCTTTGTATATTTCACCTTTGCATAAATTCACTCTTGAATATATACTTCACCTCACTTTTCCGATAGTCTAATCTTGGTGGGCCGTTGATTGTCATTTGTTTGTATGGACGGTTTGGGAGAACTTAAATGGATTGTCGGTGGAACATTGTTGGTCTTTGGGAATGTTTTGGAGTGTTCAAAAGGAAGTAATTGTGTTAGACATTGTTCATCATTGTAAGAGGGTACCTACTAGTAGAGTAAAAGTGGTTCAGAAAAAAAAAAAAGTGAAAAATTGAAAAAACAGAAAACAAATAAAAAAAAATGAATAAAAAAAAAGAGAAAAAGAACTTGGGCTACTAGTGGGTACTTT
>CM067174.1:108645814-108696418 GCA_034093135.1 Erigeron breviscapus | reverse complement strand
TGGCTATTTGCTCCTGTTGTATTTTGTTACTTGCTTCGTTATGTTTTGGATTCACCGAATCTTTAATTGCATTTAGTTTGTTTTATGACCTATCACCCCATCATCTCACCGCCGCAACGCGCGGGCACTATCTCTCGTTAGTAATAATGAATAGGCTTCTCTTGTTTAGAAAATCCCTTAATTAATTGTTAAATTCATATATGATTACTAGTTCTAATACCGATTGTTTAAATATATGTATACGAATGAATATATGTGAGATAACAATGAAATATAATGATACGATATTAAAAGAATTATCTTTATATAAAAAAATAATGATTAATCCTCTAAATTTATATGTCTAAAAATCCTTTTAATGTTACGTTGATATGATTTTAGTAGGACTTTTTAGACAAATATTTAGCAAGATTAATTATTTTTCATAAAAAAAAAAAATTATGGATGAAGATTCCTTCATTATGTATATAAAAAAAATCTCTGTGTTGTTTTAATGATATGATAGATAGATTAATATATAGAATTATGTGTATCTTTATTGAAAAAACATTAAAAAATATACATTAATGATAAAAAAGTGTAATAAAAATAATAATCAAAATTCAAATGAGATAAGGTAGGTAGAAAAACGGCACTTGCTTTTGCTAAAAAGTTACAATTACATTACAATTCTATCTATATGGTATACTGATATAATATTTTTTTAATTAGGAAAATAACTATTTTAATTGTATACTAAAACTGATATAATATTTTTTTAGTTAGGAAAATAACTATTTTAATTGTATACTAAAAAACACATGTCGTTCAAAGAATGTGTCATGTGTCGATTAAATAAAGTCACAATCCTGTTTTAGTTTATTGGTAGAATGAGTTTTAGTGATAGTTTGAGTTTCTACATGATGTGATTTTTCTTTAGTATAGATCAAGAATTTTTTTTTCACATGCTTATTGAATATTGATCGCATGTAAATTGATTCCGTAAGTAGCTTGTTGATTATTCTTGAGTTTTACTTTCCCCTAAAATCTTGTAAGTGCCATATAAAAGTTTCAAAATTTTAATTATTAATGATGTGTTAGTTTTTGGTAAACAAATAAGGCTCCACCAGTATGATATGGGTGTTATCGATTTGGTTCTCAATGGTATTAAAACATCATGATTTCATGTGCTCTTATTTTATGAGCATTTATATAGATTTTTTCTTATTTTATTTGATATTAGCTACGTTGTTTGCTTTAAAAAAATATAGGGATAAGTGCGCCAGAATGCAGTTAACTAATCCCGAAAAGTTATTGTGTGCACGAACTCTAGGTTGGATTTATTGTATTCAGGAAACCCGACTAAATGTTTAAAGTAAGCAAACAACCGGGGACTAGCTTATGTGGAGCCGGTTTTGTCAAATGCATTTGCACGTGGATCAAAACCTTTGACCACATATTCATTTTGATGTTTCTTTCTTTCTCTCTGGCCACATATTTCTTTTCTTCTTCGTATACCTATTAAAACAAAAATTCATCAATTCTAAAATCAAATTAATTAAAAAACTTTCTTCTGTTCTTTAAAAACTTATCTTGGATTTCACTTTTCATCGATCTAATTTCGATGCATCAGTCAAGAATGGCATAAAGTGGCCGGCGACCAAGCAATAAGAGATAGAGAAGGAGAGGACTGAGGAGTCAGGCAGGAGGGGAGTCGGGCAAAGATAAAAACCGAAAATCATATAAAAATCAAAATATAAATTTCACTTTGTTCTTTCTTGGAATCAATTTGTTCTTCTGGTGCTGCTGCTGGCTTTCATACCCCATAAACATCTGGTTTATTGTTTTGGGCAAAATAAATCACGTTTTATTGATTAGGGATCTCTTTTTTTTCTTTTCTACTGCATATAGATTGGAACCTTGTGGTGTATCTAATACTTGTTGTGGTGATATCTTCATTTTTTCCCGATTGGTTGAAGGTTGTTGACGGTTACTGTTTCCGGCGAGAATCGTTTTTCCGGCAAGGATCTGATCGAGATTGTTTTCAGTTAGGATTTGTGCGGACGTCAATTTTGAGCAGTTTGGTGTTGGTTTCAAGTCGAAACTCGAAGAAACAACAAAGTTATGGTGATTTTAATTTTTCCGGCGAGTTGGTGAATTTTCCGGCGAGTGTCAATCGGTTTAACTTTTGCTGAGGGTTTGTTCGCGGCTGATTTTTGAGTATTTTGGTGCGAATTTCGTGGTCTAATTCGAAGAAACGAAGGTTTAATCGGATTTTTAAGTTTTCCGGCGAGTATTTGCAGTTTCCGGCGAGTATTTGCAGTTTCCGGCGAGTTAAGTGAAAGTGGTGACCGGCTAACTTCTTACCCGGTCACTTTTGCATGCTATGGGACTCTTGAACAAGTTTCCTGAATACAATAAAGCTGACCTAGAGTTCGTGCACACAATAACTTTTCATGATTAGTTGATTGCATTCCGCCGCACTTATCCCAAAAATATATGTATAATATATGTGTTAATCAGTGCAAACTATTAAAGAAGACACAATTATGTGTGTATTAAAGTTAAAATCTTATTACGTTTATAAACGTTAAAAAAAATAAAAATGAGATTCGACTTAAAATAAAAGTTATTTGTAAAGTGAGAGATCATTATAGTCATAAATGGGGTGAATTTTTCTTTATGTTTAAGCCTATATCTTCCTTGATTTTTAAGTCTCATTTTGATTATATAAAATGTCAATTAGTGCTATTTAGTTAGAGAGTGGCTTCATTTGAGATGGGACATAAATGAACAAATTACTTTTTTACTGATATATAGATATATATACAATAATAACAGTATGGCATTTTTTTGGAATTATAGGTATTATGGTAATCCATTGAATTGAGATTGTTTTTGAGATTATAGGTATTTATGGTAATCCATTGAATTGAAATTGATTGTCTCCATTATGTTCTAAAATTTAGTTTGATCGAATAGTCACTAGTATATAAAGCAACTTTATATTAAAATTGTTAGTCAAAGATTGTGTAAATATGTTGGAATTATTAATATATACAAAGCCCGTGGATCCCTCCCCTCCCACAAAACACTGTAGCTTTCACTGTAGCTTTTAATGTGGCTACAGTGATTGCTACAGTAACACCTTTTTTTTTCTTTTTTTTTTTTTTTAAATTCTTTCTTTGATATTTTATTTCCCCACTTGATGCTACCTCAAATTCTAAATTTTCAATACAATCATCATCAAGCGTTTGCTACCGCTAACAACAGTAATTCACTTGACTTACTATCCCCTTCCTTTTTGTTGCTGATAACGGGTGGTATGAAATTCGCCGGTGGTGGGTGGTCATGTTTCACGTATCTTTTCAATTTCTCTTTAGGTTTTTCAAAGATTTTGATCTTGATTATAGTTTTTTTGGTCATGTTTTTAAGTAATTCATGATAAAGACACTACTAATTTTATTTACCAATTTTACATCTTTTTGCTTTTTGGGGTTTTTGCTACTAAATGATTTAATGGTGGAAGTGCAGGTATGTCCTGTATGACAACACGGCTTTTATAAAGATGTGGAGGATTAAATATTCATGTGAGTGTATATATATTTATTGATTTTAGTGAACATCATTATGATTTTATTTTAGGTTTGGGTCTTATTTGCTAAATGTGTGTGTGTGCGCGCACAGACCACCAACTGTTTGTTGAAATACCACTGAAAATACATAATGTTTTTCCCATATAGAAACTCCTTTACTACATATTAGTCGACAAATACTATATTTACAAGATGTATTTGTTCTATGCATCCATGGTAGATAAATATGTGAGGAAAAGGTGACATAATTCTGTATGATATATTGTATTATTATATATTGATACAAGCACTAGCAGTAGCTGTAATTAGGGATGTGCAAATGGCCCGACCCGGCCCGACCCGTGACCCGTAAGTGCATGAAAATCGGAACCGTGACCCGGCCCGTGATGGTTCGGTTCGGGTTTAGGCGGGTCGCGGGCGGTTTACGGGTTTCCTTCACCTTTTTTCGGTTTTTGGCTTGACCCGGCCCGGCCCGACCCGCGCAACCCGTGACCCGAAAATGCAACAAAAGCGTGACCCGTGACCCGGCCCGTTAGCCCTTCGGTTCCGGGTCGGGTCACGGGTTTCGGTCCAAATGCTCATCCCTAGGCCCTAGCTGTAATTTACTACTTTTGGTACAACCACTAGCAGTAGTAGCTGTTAATGATGCTCCATCCTTATGCATTTTTATTACAAGCAATGATGATTTGTGAACTTCTATCTATTTTTGTCCGAGTAAATCAAACAAAGTCTAAGACTTAAGGTATCTTGGCAGGGTAATTTTCCAGTTGTTTCTCTGCCATTCTTTCATTTTGCTACGAGTTGCTACATGCTTTTGATTATATATAAAATGATTGTAATTTTCAGATATTTCTTCCTTATGGATACATTGATGTCTACATAATGTTTGATGACCATTGAGTGAAGGAAATACTTGGCTACATCGAAGATTGCTTACCCATTCCTAAATGGTATCAACTCAGCATGTTCTTTCAAAAACCAAGGTAATTTAGGCAACTTTTTTGTTGAGGTTGAATGCATCAAGTAAAAGAGAAGTAAAAAAAAATTAATCTGTCATAGGACCATGGAACTCGAGCAATCCAGAAACTTGATGAAATATTCAATTGACAAGGGTATCGCTGTTCATATTTGGGAACTTGGTGAGTCGAAGAGTCTAAAACCAACATTTTATGGTATAACTGCTTAGCGGCAAACCCATATATGGTGTCCGTTTTGTATACTATATTTTTTATCCAATGGTTTTCTTTATCAAACTTCATTGTTTTGATTAACAGGTGAAATGGCCGATACAAAAGTCTACTCATATTCATCTAATGTACCATATTATAGTTATGTATTGAATCTCATTCTTTAGGTTCTGTTGTTGCGGCTTTGCATCTTTTGCAACCAAAATAGAATTACATAAACAACCGTAATCTAAACCTATAGAAAAAATGGATGTATTAATAGAGGACTTTTCAATACATTTCATTTAACCCCGTTTTTCTTTTAGCTATTTGCTTTTACTCTTATAAAACACAACCAAAATGGCCAAATTGTACCATTAATGTGTTACCTAATTGATCCTCCCCAAGAGATCATCCGCTGCGAAGAGCGCGGGGACACCAGCTAGTTTAATCTTAAGGATAAATCAAAGAGACTTGTTTTCTAGCTTTTAACTACGGTTTGTTTTGTTATGTGATATATGGTTGGCATGCATTTTGAACCGATATATTATATTTTGATTTTCGGTATCAAAGTTTCCTATTTAGCCAACTTAATGAAGCCAACAAGTGCTCTTATTTCGATTTAAGTGTTATATGCTAAAGCGTGTATATAACTAGCAAATGCGTCATGCATATAATGTATTATGATTATGAATATGGTGACTAAATATGTAATTTTATATTGATGATAATATTTTGTGATATCGTGACGTGCTATATTTTTACTGGAAAAAAAATTGTTGGTATCACATTCGGCGTTAATAATTTCATAGAGGGTTTTTGAATAGCCCATATACCATATCTTTGGGTATTTAAATAATGAATAACGCATTATATTACAGTAAATCCAAATGGAATTTACTGAGTTTAAGATATTCGAAAAAATGGTTTTTAAAAAACCATACCTATGAATAACATCGAATATTTTCAAAATTGTTCCACGTAAACATGAAAATAAAATTGTCCATGAATAGCTAAAAGTATTATCCTCTAGGTAATATTTTACAAATCCTATCGAATCATACATGGTTTCAATAAGGATAAGTTTTATACATGGCATGATCATTCAGGTCATCGTAATAACATAATCATTATGCATATTCTCCCTACAATTGGTCTCTAGAATAGAACCATATTGTCTCAATTTAAAATTATTAGTTGTGCGGTATATGCACCAATACCATCACATCGCACCAAATTGGGACCAAAAGTATGACTGAGCATTTATATGTTGATTGTCAGTTTGATGATAAATTATTCCCAGTCTTAGGGGGAGAGAATACTATATAAAAGACTGGTAACACAAAAACACTGGAATGCATCACCAATATCAAATCTTGACCTAAAAGTGGTCACATATGAAGTCCAAAATTTATAAATTACTAGATGCATTCACTGATACAAATAAGTGACAAAGTCACATATACCAGCATCAAATGCACATGCTCTGATTAAAGTAATCCGAAAAGAGATTACTCTATAAAGAAAACGTGGGAGGCCAATCAACTCCAGAGATAAAAACCCACGAAATAGAAAACAGCAACATAACATAGTTGGTGAAAATTCCCAACATATCAAAGAAAGGACATACGATATATCAGATGAAAATAAATATATAAAGTCCCTGATAATATACATGTTCCAAATAAAATGAGATCTCAATAAATTATGTACATAATAGTGCACTTTTGGAACATGAATACAACACGTGTTTACATATATATTATATGCTATAGCAACAGACGTAATAAATGAAAATGATTACGTACCAAAAACTCTGGAAGAATGCATGCACAAAGATGATTGGCCAAAATGGCAAGAAGCCATAAAATTCTTCAAAATGCGAAATATTTTTCAGGACCTATAGGTTATACACCCATAGACGTCAAACCAATTGGTTATAAATGGGTGATCAAATTTAAAGAAATTGGAAATGAGATTGTATGATATAAGGCACGAATAGTTGCACAAAGTTTCTCTCAAATCCCGGGAATAAATTATGAGGAAACATATTACCCGTAATAGATGCAACAACATTTAAATTTTCTCTCTTACAATCTCAAAAGGACTTCATATAAAACTAATGGATGTCATTATTATATACGGGGCCTGAAAAAAAGAAGGAAGGAGAGACATCCATATGAATATCTCTAAAGGTACAATCAACATTGCGAGATGTATACATTATAAAAGATCATTATGTGATCTTAAACAATCTAGTCGAATACGGTACAATCGACCTATGAATATCTCGTAAATGTACCTTTGACTTGAGATATATAATCATGCTTTGGAAGTGCGTAGTCTCATGCTTTAATTCAGTTCGAACCTGTCTTATTAACCGACAATAGTATGACTGTTTTGGGAGTGAGTTGAAACACGAAAGAGGTGCATATAGTCAATATAAAGCTTTTATATTTTTATGGGACACAAGACTTAGGTCTATTCTATCAAAATAACAAGTCCCAAGTAATCCAATAAAACACATATTCGATAAGTGTTTTGATGATAAATCACATAGTGGATACATACGAAATTGAATAAATCAAGAAGACCTTGAAGACCATTTATGAAGACAACGTTGCTTGCATAGCTCAGATCAGAGAATACTACATCAAAGATGACGGACTAAAGCACATCTCACCAATAATTCTTCTCAACTTATGATCTACAAGGAAGGAGGGATTGATGTACAAAAAGTCAAGTCAAGTGATAATCTGACTAACATGTCTACAAGTCCTTACCTAAAAGCACCTTCGAGCAGTTGTCACTACAAAATCGGGATTCGAAGATTAAAAGACGTATGCTGAATAAAAGGGGAGCATTATACACGTTGCACTCTTTTTCCCTTAACTAAGTTTTATCCCATTGGGTTTTCTTAGTAAGGTTTTTAATGAGGCAACAGATCAACTAGTGTATAATGTGTAGTAATATATATTTAAGGGGGAGTGTTAGATATAAATATATATTTATGTATTAACCTATTTACCCTTGATGTAGCCATCACATAACTCATGATTAATAGTTTCCAAATATATGGGATTTCATTCCCTATATATGTAACCGTATAAGTGTATGTACATAACACACATATTGTAATACAAGATCATCCTTGCCTTTTCTTCATCTCTTTCTATTGTGTATGTTGATGGTTGTTTGTTGATCCAAGAATTTATAACAGTTATCAGCAAATTTTGTTGTGTGTAGTTAATAGTTATTTTTCAACTTGGACCTTATTTATAGTTTCTAACGTATATATTTGATGCAAAATATATGACTAAATTTGGTTTATATAATAACAAAGAAAAAAAAAAAAACAAAAGAAAAAAAAGTACAGCAAGAAGTCAAAAATAAATGGTATGGTCTTGGATGAAAGGAGTAGTTGTTTGGCCTAACTCAACAAAAATCAACCAACTAAAAAACATCTTATTTTGCTTAAATCGGGTTTATTGATTTATAGTTTTATACCCGACCTAAAAAAACCTAAAACCTATTTAGCCCGAAATTCCGATAACCCGACCTAAAAAAGTGACAACGATCAAAATTGAGAAAAAAATTATATGAACATATGTAACACCCCAAATATTTTAAAATATGAATTTAGTAATTTTATTATAGTTTTACCTTTAAAATAATTTCCTAATATTTAAAATTAAGAAATGAGATTGTTTTAGTTGGAACCTTAGTGGTTAGCGGGTATAATACCTACTCAAAAAGAAAAAAAAGGTGTGGCATAACAATAGAATGCCAACCACTTCCTTTTTATGATTCACTCTTCCACCTTAACAAATTCATCTACATTCTTCTTCAACCTTCTCATGTGTAATTCTTGTTTTTATCTAAATCAAAAATCATCCATTGATAATAATAATAATATTCAAGTTGCTAAGAGGGAAATTTGGGAATTTAGTATGTGTGGGTGTGTGAATTTCGAAAACAACAAGGAAGAAGGAAAGGGAAATTTAGTTCTTCTACTTCCATTTTAATCACATCATTGAAGGTAAAAGTGATTCTTGACTATTTTATTTCAAGAGAAATTAGGGTTCTTAGAATTTAATTGAATTTGGGGATTTCTTACATGGTGGGTTAATTTGCTTTATTTTAATTAGTGTTCATGCAATCAAATAAGTTGGGGATTTTTCTTAAAAATGAGTCATTTTGATTTAAACTAAGTTAGGGTTCTTGTGAATACTTGAAACTTGGGGATTTTTAGTAGGATGATGATCTTGTTATTGTTTCCCCAATTTTTACTTACAAATGTGTATTTTGTTGCTGGGTTGCATAAAGGATTTAGTAAAGCGTTGTTGGCAATCTTTATGATCATATTGAGTATTGGTGATTTTGGGTAAGAATGTGGTTAGTCTTATAATGGTAATCATAAAACTAAATATATATGTAAAATGAGAATGTTGATGGAAGGTTTAATAGTGATAATTTTGAAGAGATGGAATAATGTAAAATGAAATTTTAGAATGAGCCAACTTAAAGATAGTATGAGTATTGGAATGGGTAAAAAGAATGCTAGTAAAATTAGTGACTATGGATAGATAGTCTTGTATGTGATGGGTTACTAGATGACCTTATATGCATATTGTGATTATTGCTAGGTTGAAAACGATAATATGAGTTCATGTGGTCATCTTGGATTTGGTAGTTCGTCATGGAGGTGAGTACTTTTATATGATTATTCATGTTAGGGCAATTACATGATGATGGTAGAATCTATATGACGTATTTAGATGATGTGATAAAGACCATACGGGGTATGGCAATGTGATTTGGATGTGAATGATATGTTTAGTTGGTTATTTGAATGTATAGAAGTGTATATATATTGTGTAATTGCGTAGAGTTGCAAGAAGTAAGACCCATGGTATTATGATAGGTATATGGATAAGTTGAGATAAGACCATATGGGATATGGCTATGTGATTTGATTGTTGGTTAGTGTGTTTTTATACGGTTGATTGATTACATGGTTTCACATATTGTGTGTTGATGTGAAGGTATATTTTGGATGATGTGTTATTGTGGTAATGTAGGTTATCCCATTCTTATGAGTTGTTTCAATATGTGTATATTTGTATATAAACGTACTCACTAAGCGAAAGCTTATTCCTTTAGTTGTTTACATTTTATAGGTCCCGGAAGTGAGAACAAGTGATTAACTAGTAGTGCTTTGAGGTGGTTAGTGTTATTGAAGGTATTTTGGCATATGAGGAAGATTGGTATTTGATAGATACTTAGTGATCCCACCTCATTATGGCTCTTGGTACAATGGTTGTATATTTATCAATGATGAACATGTATTTTCTGCAAATAGTTGAGTCATATGGTCTTTTGAAGTATAAATCAATTTAGTGTAAAATGCCCATTTTGTCAACTTTGGGTAAATGACCCGTTTCGTCTTGTAAACTTGATTTGTAGCTACGGATGGTATGAAGACTTTTGGAAATGTTGTGTTAGGTGTTTTATGTCAAAATGAAGTTGTTTATCAGTTGTTAGAAGCTCGGTATTTAGTAGAAAAGGTCGAAAGTTGTTTAAGTGTCAAAATGTACGAAACTGAATCTGACGGCCGTTGTGGCTTTGATGGTCGATGTTGACGGCCGAAGCTGGAACATCGACCGTCAAACCTTCTGACTTTTTTTCAAAGTTTGTTTGTCGGGACTTCGTTTGACTTTTCCGAGACCCGAAACTTGTATAGTAGTCTTATATTAACATATAAAGAAGATTCCATTTGTTGTTTTTCAAATTTGACAACTTTGATTTTTGACGAAAATTGGCCGTATTTTTCTAAGTATAAGTTATGAACTTTGGTTTTCAATAATTATGTTTTTATTTCGGGTTGAGTCCTTTCAACATAACAGCTAAACACTAATAAATACTCATCAGCATTGTATAACTCAAAGCACGTAAAGGTCAAATAATTAAGATTTTCTTCAAATCCAATAGGGCCATACGGGTCTTTTTTAAGAGTTTTTTTCCAATTTGGTGTAGTGGGTAAAGTTATTTACCAAACTAGTATGGTTTTTAAAATATTTACTAATATGGGTTAAAACCTAATTTTGTTTAATATATTATATTTAATAAATTAAAAATAAAACAAAAAATCTTTAATGGCCGCTTTAAAAAATAAACATTTGTCTTTTAATCTATCACTAATTTGGTAAATATTTTTAAAACTATACTAGTTTGGTAAATAAGTTTACCCACTACACTAGTTTGGAAAAAAACTCCTTTTGTTTGATGCAATTATAATATATGAATTTAATATTAATAAAATAAGGGTGTCTTAATTTCAAAGTCGCCAGTCGTGGAGTTCGACATTGTATATATATTTTATGTGCATGTTTATTGACATATCTTCAATCAGATAGGGGTGAGCAAAAACCGAACCGTCAAACCGAAAACCGAAAAAAACCGACAAAACCGAACCCAAAAAACCGAACCAAAGAAGAAACCGTGGGTTTTGGTTTTGATTTTTGCAAAAACCGATTTTCTTCGGTTCGGCTTGGTTTTACTTTCAAAAACCGGTGGAAAAAACTGAACCGAACCGACTCATGTATAAAACCGAACGGAACCATGAAATTTAACAACTAAACTTATATTTATACTTTTATTCATCTTTCTTTAATTTCTATTTATGTAATCTTATAAATATAAACATATATTATATTATAAGAGATAAATATCTGATCCTACTTTCACAATTCACACACATCTCAAAACATTCATGATCTCATCCACCTACTACTTTTCTAACTCTAAATCAAGAACTCCAAAAGGTTAGTACTTTGACTACTTTCAATTCTTTAATCCACGATGGTATCTTAACAATTTTTGTTTGTAGTTTTTACTTTGTAATTCATATAGTTTATCTTGTTAGATCTCATGTGAATATTGATGGCTTTTTTTAATTTATTTTCGAAATTTAGGCTATTATTTTTTTATATCTTGTGAATATAAAATATGATCTTTTTAGTTCTTGTGGGGTTATGTGTTGTTGACTTGTTGCTTTATTGATTTTTTTATTTGTTTGTTTATAAACAGGGGACCATTTTGTTTGTCAAATTCTTGTTCTTTATTCGTTTAGTTAAGTGCACGGAAATGTAATCAACTAAGGCCGAAAAGTTATTGTATACATGAACTTACAAAAGGTTTATTGTATACATGAACCCTTAAAAAATGGTTATAGAGTACACGTTTTACCTGCTATTCCCTTAGCCGGTAACCCTTGTGAATTCTTACAAAATTGCTGACGTCAGCATGACGTCAACAATTTTGTCTTATTCTTATTTTGTCATTTTCTGCAGTTTTTTTTTTTTTTTTTTTTTTTACGATTGTATATTTTTATAGTTTCTTATTTTTACCACTTAACTTACTTTAAAGTTTTTAATTTTTATCAATTAACTTTGGATTTTTTATTTTTTTTTCTACTTTCTATCTCTTAGTTTAACGCTTTTAACTTATTTGTACCACTTAACTTATTGGTTTTTTAACTTTAGTCTAACTTTTTGTATACAAACTTAATTATAGTTTAGTTTTAAAGTTTTTAATTTTTATCAATTAACTTTGGGTTTCTAACTTTAATCATCAAATCTTTTTTTTTCTTTACTCTCTATCTCTTACATTAAGGTTTCTAACTAAACTATAGTAAATTTTATGTGTCCAAACTTTTAGGTACCGTTGTATGTATAAATGCTTGCATGACGCAGTGTCGATCCCGGACAACGTCCCCCTGGGGTCAAAAAACTAGTTCTAACTACACACATTCATCAGAATTTAGAACCATAAGAATTTAAAAAAAAATAAAATCGGATCTCCATATCTCGATGATGATGATGTCAAATAAATGAATAACAAACACAATCACTGATGAAAAACGATGTCAAACCACCGCACACAATAATAGAAGTTTTGTAAGTTCATGCACACAATAACTTTTTGTAAGTTCATGTACACAATAACTTTTTGGGCATAGTTTATTACATTTTCATGCACTTAACCGGCCCACATCAAGACTTTAGCCGGTTTCGTTATACAATAGAAAAATAGCAGGGTTCATGTATACAATAAACCTTTTGTAAGTTCATGTACACAATAACTTTTCGGCCTTAGTTGATTACATTTCCGTGCACTTAACCCATTAAATCTAGTAAATCAAGTAAACAGAATCCTTTCATTCTAGTAAATCAAGAAGTTAAGATAATAATTTATTGTTTTTTTATATTTGTTTTTTTTTTGTTTATAAATAGGGGACCATTTTGTCATGGAATAAATATCGTTTTTTTAACTTTGTTTTATTATTATATTTTATAGATGGAAGCAACATGTAACCAAAATATTAACAAAGAGAAACTAGTGATTGATGTTGATAGTGAAAATAAAAATGTAAATGAAAACCAGGATGTTGGGGAAAATGTTGAAAAGGAAGAGAAACCTGGTCGTAAGAAATCATGGGTGTGGGATCATTTTCCTTTCGAAAAGGGGGCGACTAAAACAAAATGTCCTTACTGTAATATTATGATGGCTGGTGATACAAAAGTAAATGGGACAGGTTCATTGGCGAATCATTTGAGAAACGTATGCACAAGGTCGCCCGTTTACAAAAAACCAGATTTGAAGAAACAATCTAAATTGAACTTAAGATCTACAGCTAAGGGTACTTCTTTGCTAAATCATTCATTTAGCCAAGAAAAATGCAGAATAAGTGTAGCTCGTATGTGCATTAAAGATAATAGACCATTTAGTATTGTTGATGATGAGGGGTTTAGGGATCTACTTTCGGAATGTTGCCCTGAGTTCAAAATTCCATCAAGGTGGACAGTTGCTAAAGATTGTTTGTCGATATACAAAGAAGAGATGCAAAAGCTCAAAGAAGTTTTAAAAGATAAAACAGTATCTCACCGAAGTCCATGTGTCAGTCGTAAGAGATACTGTTTTATCTTTTAAAACTTCTTTGAGCTTTTGCATCTCTTCTTTGTATATCGACAAACAATCTTTAGCAACTGTCCACCTTGATGGAATTTTGAACTCAGGGCAACATTCCGAAAGTAGATCCCTAAACCCCTCATCATCAACAATACTAAATGGTCTATTATCTTTAATGCACATACGAGCTACACTTATTCTGCATTTTTCTTGGCTAAATGAATGATTAAGCAAAGAAGTACCCTTAGCTGTAGATCTTAAGTTCAATTAAGATTGTTTCTGCAAATCTGGTTTTTTTGTAAACGGGCGACCTTGTGCATACGTTTTTCAAATGATTCGCCAATGAACCTGTCCCATTTACTTTTGTATCACCAGCCATCATAATATTACAGTAAGGACATTTTGTTTTAGTCGCCCCCTTTTCGAAAGGAAAATGATCCCACACCCATGATTTCTTACGACCAGGTTTCTCTTCCTTTCCAATATTTTCCCCAACATCCTGGTTTTCATTTACATTTTTATCTTCACTATCAACATCAATCACTAGTTTCTCTTTGTTAATATTTTGGTTACTTGTTGCTTCCATCTATAAAATATAAGAATAAAACAAAGTAAAAAAAATGATATTTATTCCATGACAAAATGGTCCCCTATTTATAAACAAACAAAAAAAAAACAAATATAAAAAAACAATAAATTATTATCTTAACTTCTTGATTTACTAGAATGAAAGGATTCTGTTTACTTGATTTACTAGATTTAAACTAATAAAGAACAAGAATTTAACAAACAAAATGGTCCCCTGTTTATAAACAAACAAATAAAAAAATCAATAAAGCAACAAGTCAACAACACATAACCCCACAAGAACTAAAAAGATCATATTTTATATTCACAAGATATAAAAAAATAATAGCCTAAATTTCGAAAATAAATTAAAAAAAGCCATCAATATTCACATGAGATCTAACAAGATAAACTATATGAATTACAAAGTAAAAACTACAAACAAAAATTGTTAAGATACCATCGTGGATTAAAGAATTGAAAGTAGTCAAAGTACTAACCTTTTGGAGTTCTTGATTTAGAGTTAGAAAAGTAGTAGGTGGATGAGATCACGAATGTTTTGAGATGTGTGTGAATTGTGAAAGTGGGATTAGATATTTACCTCTTATAATAAAGTATATGTTTATATTTATAAGGTTACTTAAATAGAAATTAAAGAAAGATGAATAAAAGTATAAATATAAGTTTAGTTGTTAAATTTCATGGTTCCGTTCGGTTTTATACATGGTCGGTTCGGTTCAGTTTTTTCCACCGGTTTTTGAAAGTAAAACCGAGCCGAACCGAAAAAAATTGATTTTTGAAATCTACGGTTTTTTCTTTGGTTCGGTTTTTTGGGTTCGATTTTGTCGGTTTTTTCGGTTTTTGGTTTGCCGGTTCGGTTTTTGCTCACCCCTACTTCTAGCACTTAACTTGATGTTGGGCTTAAAAACATGATACTTAACAAAAAAAAAATTACTAAATATCTAATCGCTTAACTATTATAAAGTAAAAGAAGGTTTAACTTGCCAAAGTAATACAATGTTTCCATTTTTATCAAACACCATAAGTGCATAATTTTATTTTATTTACTAATAAAATTCTTCCTTCGTAATTTAACTAAATTAAAGTTTTAGGGTTAATCATATGCAATCATTAATATGGTCACAACATCTCAAAATCAATAGATATAACATAACTAGATTAAACCCGCACGTTGTGCGGAGCTAACTTAGAACATAAATAAAAAATACAATAACTGATAGTTACATCATTATTCAAAATTTATGATAATATAAAAAACTGTCGGATTACAAATGATGCAAACAATAAAATGATAGTTTTTGAATATATGATACGTCAAATATGTTAAAGCATGACTAATGAAACATAAATATTTATAAATCATGAAAATCGTTTTTATGATATATATTTCTTTTATATAATACGAGAGATAGTGCCCGCGCGTTGCGGCGGTGAGATGGTGGGGTGATAGGTCAAGTCATAGAGTATGATAGCCAAATGCCTTAGCCGTACGGGCTCCGCCTCGGATTTAAAAATTCGTCGAAAGTATATCGAATGACATCTCTAATGAAAGAGCATGAAATTTTAAGAACACCCATACAATTTTTATAATTTATCGATATACGGTTTTTGAGATAAAAGATTTTGAATGAATTAGAGGAATAAAATGATTTATGGATGAGAGAGAAAAATAAGTGGTTGAGATTTGAGGAGAGAAAAAAATGAGTGGTTGAGATTTAAGGTTATATTAGGTATATTAGAGGGTACCCAATGCCCAGGACTCATCCACCAAAGACTAGTCCCTGTCAGCGCCACATCAGCAAAAAACACTCCAAGGACTAATCCCCCCAAAATACACCCAATGCACTCATCCCTCAAGGACTAGTCTTGGACCCACCAATTATTTAATTATACCCTTTTATCCAAACTTGACACTTTTAACCCTTCAAAATTAATAACAACTAAAACATACACAAATAAGAAACACTTCATAAAAATAAAAACATTACAATACTTATTAAAAATAAAGAAAACACACATTAAAAAAAAACATTACAATAGTTTATTTAAAAAAAACACACATTAACCGGGAGGCGCCATATATGCTCCGTAAGATCATGACGAAGAGCATGATGCACAGTGCGATCTCGAAGCTCCTTGCCGGTTCGTTGGTGAAGTGCCATCCTTTCCTGGAACGTACGCTCAGGTAAGACGATTGGATCATTGTCGTCTCCATCCTCGAGTGAGCTTATGGCGTACCCCGCGTCTTCAACCTTCATGTTATTCAATATAACACAGGCGTACATTGTTCGAGTGATCTGATTCACGCTTTTTGATCTTGCTGGTTGGGTTAGAATGTGCCATGAATTTTGAAGCCCTCCAAAGGCACGCTCGACATCTTTTCGTGCACTTTCTTGATACTTTTTAAATTTCTCGCGCTTCTCATCTTGAGGGCATGAATACGACTTTACAAAAGTCGACCATTCGGGATAAATGCCGTCGGCGAGATAGTAACCTTTTTTGTAGTGGGTGCCATTAACAGTGAACGAGCTATCAGGCGCACGATCTTCTATGATTTCCCTAAATAAAGGCGACTGGTTGAGAACATTTATATCGTTGTTCGAACCAGCTGTGCCGAAAAAGGCATGCCAAATCCACCTATCGTACGAAGCTACCGCTTCAAGCATGATGGTTGGATGACCGTGATCACCACGCGTAAATTGACCTTGCCATGCCTTGGGACAGTTCTTCCAAGGCCAGTGCATGCAATCAACGCTTCCAAGCATGTCTGGGAAACCATGAAGCTCCTCATGTCGAGCATACAAGCGTTGTATGTCCTCCGGTGTTGGTCTGCGCAAGTATTCATCCCTGTAAAGTTCAAACACACACTTACAGTAATAGTCTAGATAACATCTTGCTGTTTCTTCACCCATCTGTAGATACTCGTCAAGCGAGTCGGGATTGTAGCCATACGCCAACTGACGTATGGCGCATACACACTTTTGGATTGCACTGAAACCAACCTTTCCTCGACCATCAACCTGCTTGTCTTGCATTCTTTGAAAATGCAAGGCACAGGACCTGGATGTCGAGATGGGTATGATATTATGTCGTTCACAATGCGCATGAACATAGGTCTCGACATACGGAAGCGTCGCCTAAAGTTCTTCAACGAATACGTTGGGTTTTCGTTAAAATAAGCTGCCATTAGGCGCTCTTCAGCACCATATCGATCTCTCTCGACGGGCATACGGGGTATGAATGGTCTTGATGATTCACCTTGTTCAAGCAAATCAACACATTCGGCCATGATGCCCATAAGCTCATCATCATCGTCTTCATTTGGAAACAAATCGGGTCTCATGTACGTTGATAAACTCGAACGAAACTGGTTGTTCATGATGATTTATGTGTATACAAAAGTGTGTTTTGGTATAATATATCTGAATATATGAAAGAGTGGTGTGATATGGTGGTTCAATTGAAGTGTATATATAGCCATTTTGAAAAACTAACCGTTAAGGACTAAAGTTGACACTTTTTTGAACATGTTTTGAACAAAACAGCCGTTAGAGGGACTAAACCCCACCCCCCCCCCACCCCCCAACCCCACCCCCCCCCGCACCCCCCCACACCACCCCACCCCCCCCCACCCCCCCCCACCCCCCACCCCCGCCCTCCCCACACCCAGAGCCCCCCCCCCCCGCACCGACCCCCCACCCCCCACTCCCCCACCCGTACCGCCCCCCCACCCACCCCCCAACCAACCACACCGCGCCCCAAACCCCTACACCCCCCCCCCCCCAAGAACCCAGCCCACCACTCCCCCTCCAACACCCACCTCACCCCCCACCCCCCCGCCCCCCCCGCCTCCCAGCGCCCTCTCCCCCCCCCACCCACCCAACCCCCCCCCCCCGCGCCGGTTGCCCCCCCCCCTCCCCGTCCCCGCCCCCCCCCCCACACCCCCCCCCCCCCCCCCCCGAGCCCACTGCGCCCCGCCCCCAGCCGGCCCCCCCCCGCCCCCCCCGGGAGTCCGGCGCGCTCCACCCCCCCCCCCCCCGCCCTCCCACCCACCCCTCCCCCCCCCCCCCCCCCCCAGCCCCCGGCCACAAAAAATAACCGCACCCCACCCCCTGGGGATGAGGGAGGGATACCCCCCCCCCCTAGCCGACGGCCCCCCCCGCCCCGCCAGTCCCAGACCCCCCGCGCCCGAGGCCCCCCCCCCCCCGCGGGCCACCCCCGCCCGCGCCCCCCCCGCCCCCCTCCCCCGCTCCTTCTCTTATCCTAAAGTTGCCAAATGGGGAAACTTTAATTTTGTCTCCTTCTTTGATTTAGCCGTTACAATTCAAAAAAAAAAATAAATAAATAAATAAATTAAGTAATCACTCGTCCCTGCAGGAACGAGCCAGCCGGACGAGAGCCCCGAACGAGCCAGGGACGAGTCCCACCCAACGGTGTGGACTCGTCCGAGGCAGCCGAACGAGCCCTCGAACGAGGTATATTAGGTAGAGATGTTTAAATTAGTGAATAAGGAATATGAGTATTTTGGGTAGTTCAAATCATCTTTTCTTAAAAAAAAAAGGCAAAATGCTTTATAAGATAGTATTAGATAAAAAACTTTCAGGAAAATAAACATAATATAATAAACAATCTCATTTGAAAAAAGATAAGTATCATTGAATTAATAAAAAAACACAGTATAATGTATATAAATATTTTTGTACTCATAAAGAAAATAGAAAAATAATTATTAATGATTAAAATTAGAGTAAAAGACATAAATCGTCCCTGTGGTTTACCCAAATAGTCACGTTTCATCCCTGTGGTTCAATAACGTCATGGATCGTCCTTTATACGAACAAAAGCTTCATGTTTAGTCCTTTGACTATTTGACCGGCAGCCCTCCTCCGATAACCCCCCACGTGACTCACACGTGAGGGGTAGTCTTGTCTTTTCGCACAGCCCTGCACTCTCTTTCTTCCCTGGAAATTTCAAGGACCCAACTTGTCAAAATCTGTATTCTTATCCAAACCTATACACTGATACATACATATATCTATTTTATCTATATAATGAGAGAACGGCAGGTGATGGTGCCATAGTGGTATCTATTTCATACCAAAAAATCCAACCACAAAATCTATTAAATTTGTAACCTATTTAATCTATAATTGATGATTAGGATTAAAATTGATGATTAAGATCATACATGACAATATAAATATAGCAAATTAAATGGAAAAATGACAACTAATTAAAAATCCAATGTAGCAAAAAACTAAAAATGTTACATTAGAAAAAACATATTCTCTCTTAGTTAGAGATATTTTAAAATTTTATTATGTATATGTATACTTTGGAAATGTCAAATTAATATGTACGTATATTTTGAAAATCTTAAATTAATTAATGTTAGTAATTATCTAAAAGACTAAAATTAGTAGATATACGTATACTTTGAAGTCTTTAAATTAATTGATTAATATTAGTAATAGTTTTAGGAACAATTTGTCAATACAAATGATGATTAGGATAAATGATTAGGAATAATTTAAATGACATGGAATGCTTAAAATTAGGAAATTAATGGAAAATGACACATAATGAAAAATCCTACATGTCATTCTTTCATAATTGCCAACTAAGCAAAAAACTATCATCTCTTAGTTGTATAGAGAGATTTGTTGCTATAACTCAACAACATGATCACGGAAAAGGATTTATACCTCCTGTGAATTTTTTTCACCAAATCAAGTTTTAAACTCACTTCTTGATCCCTCTGATACTAAATTCCGGCTATTAAGCAAATAATCTCCTTCCAAAACACTGGGTCTCTTTGACCAAAGGCACGATCCAAGCATTTTACAGCAACCGTGGTCTGTGGCTCGGCTTGGGCAAGGTCACCTTCATAGACCTTCGCAAATCCACCTTTCCCGGTGTAGTTGCTGTCACCAAAGTCGTCGGTGGCTGGTTTAATAGTTCTGAGTCCAATCCTAAGCTGTTCAAATGGCTGACATACATAGAGACTTGACTGGTTCAAGGGCCTTTATAATAAGATCAGTTTATAAAATCATGAACAAGACATTTCACCTGACACATAAAATATGGAGGTTAATTTGACTTTAGGCATTATTTACCAACTACATATTGAGATCTATAACAGTAGATACATACACCTTTCAAGTTTTAAAGTCTAAACACTTGATTTCATTTTTCATATTAATTATCATCCACAAAGAATTAATGGACTCCTTTATGAAAGAGTTTGAACATCTTAAAATCTCACTGGAGGAGATTAGAAAAGTTACCAATAATTTTAGTAACAAACCTATCGGGTCTGGTGGATTTGGGAAGGTTTATAAAGGAGAACTTGCTCACTCTAAGGGGAGAAGCCTTGTTGCTATTAAGCGTTTGGATCGTAAATTTGGACATGGAGATATTGAGTTTTGGAAGGAGATAGTGATGCTCTCCCGATACTCGCATGAAAATCTCATCTCTCTTCTGGGATTTTGTGACGAGGCTGGTGAAAAGGTAATTATATACGAGCTTGCATCTAATGGAAGTCTTGATCGCTATCTAAGTTCCCCTGTTCTCACGTGGAAACAACGTATCAAAATATGCCTTGGCGCTGCACACGGACTTAGATACCTTCATGATGACAAGGGCACCCAGCAACGAGTTATTCATCGAGATGTGAAGTGTTCCAACATCCTACTCGATGAACAATGGAAGGCTAAAGTTTCTGACATGGGATTGTCAACATTAGGACCTGCTAATCAGGAGCACACGGCTCTTTTCACCAATGTTGTAGGTACCCTTGGATATCTTGATCCAGTTTATTTGAAGACGGGTGTCTTAACGAAGGAATCAGATGTTTATTCTTTTGGTGTTGTTTTATTCGAAGTATTATGTGGAAGACTTTGCTTTAGCAGTGGTAATTTAGTGCCTACATGGAAACAAAGCTACAGAAATAAGAAAATAAACGATATTATCTTCCAAGATCTGACCCAACCAATGGAGAGGACTTCTTTGGAAACATTTTCTGATATTGCGTTCCGATGTGTACAGGAATCTCGTGAAAAGCGGCCAACAATGTCTCATGTTGTTGAAAAACTTGAAATGGCACTTGAATTTCAACAGCGCCATGATCTTAAACTACCAGAGGAGTATGTAAATATACTTAAGGCTGTTGTAACACCTCTGAGTCTGAGATACAATTCTCTTGAGGAACTGAAATTACTTCTCTCCAATGGGGTCTTTCTTGATGCAGGCAAAACGGTAAATATACATATGTATAATATATATAAAACAATAATGTTCCTGGAAGAAGAAACTATGGATAGATGGTCCCACACAGACTGTCACCACTCCTTTAGATTATGAGTTTTAACAAATCGGTAACCTGTCCAAAAAAAAACTAACCAGTAATGTACGTGTATATGCATACAGTGGTTTTCAATAAATGACAAGGGAGAACACTCTGTATTGATATCTATGATGAATGTTTGATTCGAGAGGCTGGAAAAGCTTATGAGTATTCGACTCAATTTAATTCAAGGTGACTTCTTGTCCTCATCCTTTTGCTACTTACCAGTTACCACCGTTGTTGCTAGCTAAGCTATGTTCTAATTTCGTTTTCTAGCTAATGAGTAAATTATATACATATGATTAATGTATATGTATCATTCTTCAGTATGCTGTTAATTTGTTGCTTCATGCAGATTTCCAGTGGGTACATATTCTGCAGATCGGAGCAAATTTAAGACTCGTGTCAGAACTCAATTCTTATCACAAAATATCATATACACAGTCAACCTTGTCTACAAATATAATTTCGATAAACCTATTTATGGTTCGACACAAGTTATAATGCTCCAATACAAGTTAGATGGGGAGACAAAAACTTGGACTTCTTACCTTGCTGATTATAGAGAAGATGGGTGGTACACGGTTGAATTATATCAATTTACTAGCGACGGGACACCTGTTAATCTTGATATTATTTTTGAATTCCATGATCATGACTTTCTAGAACTAGAAGGCATCGAGTTTCAACCCACGGAAAATGTAACTAGCTTAGAAATCCTCTACCAAATAACTATTCAATCTGCTACAAATACATTTTTCTTCGGTGGTAAATCCGACCGATTTGGTTATTGTTTTGTTATAGGTGGAAGAATGTCAAGTCTCAGATGATGAGAAGCAGGTGGATATGCAACCACCCTTATCATATTCAGATAATGACACACATTGGGAGCAAAAATTGCCAAATGATTATAAACACATAATCAAGCTGTCAAAGGATAGAGTGAAATGGAAAACCAAGAAGGAGCTCTACTCCAACTTTTGCCAAGGGTTCCTAATCAACTATGGTTCTTTTTTTGAAAGGCTATTCAATAATGGACAGCAGGTAAAGTTGATATTCAATAATATTCATCACTTTCGTTTTCAAAACCTTTTGTAATATAATTCCATCATTGATTACCATATATGTTGCGGTTTGCTGAGGCCTTTGAGCTTTGTTCTACCAGTTTTGTTGAAGGGAGTTGAAGGCTTGAAGCCATATGATACTTCTAAACAGTGTACTTACATATCTACATTATTAACTGATTGATAGTGGTTTTCTCTCGATAAAAATGGGAAGAAATGTATAATGCTGTCAGCAAGAGCAGCTTTTGAAGTGAACAAGATCAAGAAAGCAAGAGCGGCTTTTAGAGTGAACAAGATCACGGCTTTTACTTGGATCCAATCAGATGATTCCAGGTTCATTTTAAGTCTTTCCACCATTTTTCTTGTTGAATGTTCAACTTTTCATTTCTGTACACATTTTTGTTGGTTGTCTTGATAACATCCTACTTGGTTACCACCTAGCTAGGGATTTTCAACCCTGGATTTTCAAGAGATATATATTTATGATTCATGAGCATTTTTTTTGGTTAACTTAAATGCCAAAATAACAGTTCAGGGAATTGATTAACAAAGTAATGAGTAAAATTAAACACGCCAGATGCAGTGGTGGATCCACCTATGAATTAGGGGGGTCACATGACCACCCTTGCAAATTAATTAATCTTAGAGAGCTAATGTAAAAAGGAACCCTCTTGAAGAAAAAAGATGATAAAAAAAAGCTTGATCTTTATTTTGTAATGGTGGAAATTAACCTCTAGTTCCTGTGAGGAAGATGAAACATTTATTTGTCATCTTCTATCATATGTTAACTTTACCTCTTGCTAGTTACGTAGTTGCACATGTTAACTTTACCTCTTGCTAGTTACTTGTATAACTATCAATTTTCTTTAAGTTTTACTCCGTATCTTAATTTTAGATTTATTCATTTTTTGATCAGAAAAGTGATTGACATTTGTTTTAAGCCTATTAACATAGTTATATTTATGGGTTTGTAAGTTTATACAATTGATTAGTTTTTGATATTCATATAAATTTAACTTTAAATAAAACAAAAGTATGATTATCATATAATACTAGTTTTGATATAATTTTTTTTTAATAGTAGACATTCAGGCTCCGTTAACAACAACATCTACAAACATCAATAAAGTATTGTAATATTAATTTATATATTTGTGTTTTGACTCAACTTACCTGACCCGGCATACCCGACCCATTTTTTTAAACTGGCCTAAACTAGTCTCCGAGTCAAGGTCTTAAAGGACCCTCCTAAGCTAAAATCCTGGATCCGCCACTGGCCAGATGACATCTAACGTTCAAACTTCTCAAATCCTTTTTCAGTTATTAGCTTTTCCATTTCGAGCATTTTTATCATATACAAGTTGATTTTCTGAGTTGTTGCAGATTTGGTGAACTGCTTATGATCGACAAATATGACGGATCTCTATTTCAAAGCGAGATAAAATACCAAGTATTATCACTTCGAACAAAATATGCATGTTACCTTGTGTACAGATTACCAGAAGACCAATCAAATTTTAAGATGCTGGGGTTAGTGAGTTATAAATATGTGGGTTATATTTGTTCACATAAATATTGGCTTAGAAGTAGGTTTTGGCCGATCTATTTAGTTAGTCCGCAAACCCCAGTTATAAGACCAAAGGTTGATGAAAACACCCACAACCCATTGATTAGACCGAAAATAAAAGGCCTCCCGCAACAGAGGAGCGACAATTGGATGGAAGTACAAGTATACGAATTTCAGACTGCTACTACGGGGGGAGTTATTCCGATTCTCGAACTGACACTACGGGGGTTTGGGAGTCTACTTGGGCTTATGATTCAAGGAGTAGAGGTTAGACCCATATAGAGATTATATTCAAAGTGATCCATGCAGTTAATCCATGTTGTGACAGTGTGTATTAAACCTGTATGTGGTTGTTGCTTCGAGATGCTCAAATCATTTGCTTTTTGAGATTAGAAATATGTCTTTGATTGCAATTGATTATTAAACATGCTGGTAATTGTTGAATATGGTCTAGGCTCAAAGCACAATTATATAATGAAAGGAAACGATGCCCCTTGGATGTCTGTAGATATTAATCTGAGTATACTGAGTCATATAAATGATTTGTGGGAATGTCACATTTAAATTTGTTGAATATAATCTTAATTCCATCAGGCCTGAAGGCCAAAGCCAAAGACTCAAATGTTTTATAGAGCAATAGAGATTATTTGTGTTGAAGTCGATTAAAAAATGCATCATAACAGAGCATATGAAAGATTACTTATTTATAAGAATGTGAACTCATGAAAAAACACTTGATGAGTATGTTAACCAGGTCAATTGCCAAATGGTAAGGGGGATTAATCACCCAAGTAGATAAAGAGAAAAAGAACATGAAAACATACCTGTAAATGTAGTACAATTTCAATTTCATTCACACCGAATTCATTGTTGGGCGTTCTTCACGATCTCTCTTCAGACATTTATATGCTATTGCTGCAAACACCTTCAATGAATCTGGATCTATTTGCTCCGCTAAATGATCAAATATTATCAAATATTCCACAGTGCCCACTGCCATGGTACACGAGAAATGTGTGTTGCTGGTTAGCATGACCTATTTTCGAGAGACCATAATTTGAAATCTTGGCTTCCAGTTATCATCCTACAATGTTGGATCTCTTAATATTACAATGTCAGATTCTGCGTGTGTACCTTCAGGTTGTGAAGGTACTCTAATCAACGAGCAGCCCCAACACAAATCAGGAGGCATCGTATCCAAGTGAGATCAGTGCTACTTAGGTACAATACGAAACTTTTGTTGACTAAAGATAATATGGTTATCAGCTTGTAACCATATCTTGACACTTTCAGCTTACTTAACTTAATGTTAAGCTATAAAGACATCATACTTAACAAATTATATTAACTGAAATATAATCGCTTAACCATTATGAATCAAAGGAAGATTTAACTTGCCAAACTAATACAATCTTTCCATTTAGACATTTTATCAAACACCATAAGTGCATAAACGTATTTACTAATAAAATCCTTCCTTTGTAAATCAATTTTTTGAGGTTAACCATATCACACTATTGATATGGTTACAACATCCCAAAATCAATAAAATATAACATAATTTGTAGCTATTAACTCAACAACATGAACTTTTATTATTATGACAACACTATAATACTAATAAACTAGAAACTGAACACGGAAAAGGATCTATACCTCATGTGAGCTTTTTCATGGCACCAAATCAAGGTTTAAACTCACTTCTTGATCCCTTTGCTACTGAATTTCGGCTATAGCAAAACATCCACCAATTATCTACATTTCTTATTAATGTTTTGAATCTTGAACTTGTTTCATGTAACCATCGCAAAATTCTTTAAACCCGTGTCTTAGTTGACCTCCCAACTCGATGTCGTTGTAATCCACTAAGCTTCTATCGGCTAAATAAGAACCAACGAAGTTGCCAAAAGAGGTTTCGGGTAATGGTGGGTTCATTCGCCCCCGCATGTTTACAAGGGTCATTGCTATAGATGATGTTATTTTGAGCCCACCTTTCAAGTTCAAAACTTTGTGCTCTTATGTTCTCATGTAGTACAATAATTTATACAGTAAAACATGATCTCTATGTGAATTAAGTTTACGTTGTAAACATGCATGCTTGTAACAAATTCTTTTTGGATTTCAGAGGCTTCAATGTTAAATGAATAGTATATATATATGTGCTTTCTTGTATAATAAAGGCATTTGTCCTTTCTACTTACTTAGCTGTGAAACTCAAACTGACACAGGTTAGGTCAACATAGAAAAACAAAGCTAACGCTAGAAGCTCGCACTCTTGAAACTTTAATAATGTCCGATGAAAGGAATTGTTATAGACTGCAAGAGTAATTAAAAATATTTAATATGTAAATAATGTAATAAAGTCATCTATGATGGTTAGATTTAGTCATCAGATCCCAACTTATCAGGTGTAAGTTGACATCTTCTTACAGGTTCTGCACATGAGACTTCTTAGAATACGGGTTTAAATGCCAGCAAATAATGTTTAAAAAAAAAGGTAACTTAAAGAACTGATTACCACTCACAGATTGTTTAGAGTAAGATAAAAAATACACCCATATGGAGGTTTGACTTTGGGCATCCTGCCCCAACTACATATTATGATATTAAGATAAGATCATGACACATATCAAAAAATTAAGATAAGATCAAGCGAGATATATGAGTGTGTAAACATGTTAAGCACCGACGGATTGTTTAGGCCATACATAACAGGTGGAATTAAAAACTTTTTAATATGTTATTACACTATATATAAGCTAAGTTAGCATCTTGTTTCAAGTGATCTGAACATAAGGATTTTCAAGATACTGGCTAATGGCCTTCTTGTTGTAACTCCTAAATAAGGTCAGTTGACCATACTTGATAACCACCCACAAATTCTTTATTCTATAAACAGCTGGAATTGATTTTTTTATATATTTATATAATCATGGACATTTCACCTGATACTCAAAACAGGGAGGTTTGACTTTAGGCATTATTTCCCACCTGCGTACTGAGATCACCTAAACATTCAATTCATTGGAACACTTGATTTCATTTTTCTATTTATTGATCGTAGTCTGATCATCCACAAAGAATGGAGTCTTTCATGAAAGAGTTTGAACATCTTAGAATCCAACTGGAGGAGATAAAAAGAGTTACAAATAATTTTAGTAACAAAGCTATCGGGTCGGGTGGATTTGGGAAGGTTTACGAAGGAGAACTTTCTCACTCTAAGGGGCGAAGCCTTGTTGCAATCAAGCGTCTAGATCGTAAATTTGGACATGGAGATTCTGAGTTTTGGAGGGAGATAATGATACTCACCAGATACACACATGAAAATCTCATCTCTCTCCTAGGATTTTGTGACGAGGCCGGTGAAAAGGTAATTGTGTACGAGCTTGCATCTAATGGAAGTCTCGATCGCTATCTAAGTTGCCCTGATCTTGGGTGGCAACAACGTATCAAAATATGCCTTGGCGCAGCAGAGGGACTTAGCTACCTTCATCATGACAAGGGCACCCAACAACGAGTTATTCATCGAGATGTGAAGAGTTCCAACATCCTACTGGATGACGAATGGAAGGCTAAAGTTTCTGACATGGGACTGTCAAAACTAGGACCTGCTAATCAGGAGCACACGGCTCTTTTCACCAATGTTGTAGGTACCCTTGGATATCTTGATCCAGTTTATTTGCATCAGGGTGTCTTAACGAAAGAATCAGATGTTTATTCTTTTGGTGTTGTTTTATTTGAAGTATTATGTGGAAGACTATGCTTTAGCAATGGTAATTTAGTGCCTTCATGGAAACAAAGCTACATAAATAAAAAGATACACGAGATTTTCTTCCAAGATGTGACCCAACCAGTGGAGATGACTTCTTTGGAAACATTTGCCGATATAGCGTTCCAATGTGTGCAGAAATCTCGTGAAAAGCGGCCAACAATGTCTCATGTTGTTGAAAAACTTGAAATGGCACTTGAATTTCAGAAGCGCCATGATCTCAAACTGCCAGAGGAGTTTGTAAACATACTTAAGGCTGTTGTAACACCTCTGAGATACAATTCTCTTGAGGAACTGAAATTAGTTCTCTCCAATGGGGTCTTACGTGATGGAGGCAAAACGGTAAATCATACATAAATGGAAGGGTTATTAAAGAATATATATATATATATATATATATATACATAATATATAGGTTCTCACCCTTATTTTAGTTCTAAAGCTAACCCTACCCTATATATATATATACACACACGCACACACACATTGAATACTATTACCTATAACATATTAGAATATTAGAATATAAAACAATAAAATTCCTGGAAGTAGAAACTATGGATAAATGGTCCCTGTCACCAGTCGCTTATCTTGATTCAATGCATGAGTTTTAACTAACTAGTAATATGTACGTATATGCATACAGTGGTTTTCAATAAATGACAAGGGAGAACACTATGTATTGATATCTATGGATGAATGTTTGATTCGAGAGGCAGGAAAAGATTATGTGTATTCGACCCTATATAATTCAAGGTGCCTTTTGTCCCAATCCTTTCGCTACTTACCGGAATTGTTGCTAGTTTAAGCTATGTTCTAGATCATTGACTAATTAATGAGTAGATTATATATATATAGGGGTGGGATAAATTGAGTCCAGCTTAATTTGAGTCCAAAAAGGGTCCATGTAACTTACACATGTGTAAGTCGTGGTGGCGGTGGTCGCCGTCGCCGGAAAATCATGGTGGTGGTCGGAGATGATGGTGGTGGTGGTAGGAGGTGGTTGGAGTTTGAGGAGATGGAAGAAAATCAATGGACTCAAAATAAGCTGGACTCATTTTATCTTTCCCTATATATATATATATGATTAATGTATATGTATCTACGTTCTTCAGTTTGCTGTTCATTTGTTGTTTCATGCAGATTTACAGTGGGTACATATTCTCCACCTTGGTGCTTTTTTAAAACTCAAGTCAGAACTCAATTATTATCACCATATATCACATACACTGTCAATCTTGTCTACAAAAATAGGTTAAATGAACCTAGTTTTCATTCAAGTCGTAATATAAGGCTCAAATACAATTTAGATGGGGAGAGAAAAACTTGCACTTCTTACCTTGCTGATGAGAGAGAAGATGGCTGGTACACGATTGAATTATATCAGTTTACTAGCGACGGGACACCTGTTAATCTTGATATTATTTTTTATGAGAGTAATTATCATCTGGAAATAGAAGGCATCGAGTTTCAACCTATTGAAAATGTAACTAGCTTACAAATCCTCTACCAATTAACTATTCAATCTACTACATTTTTCTTTCAATGGCTGGTTGATAAACTAAGTCCGCCCAATTTGTCATAATATTGATATAGGTGGAAGAACGTCAAGTCTCAGATGATGAGAAGCATGTAGATATGCAACCACCCTTATCATATTCAGATGACGACACATATTGGGAACAAATATTGCCAAATGATTATCAAGACATAATCAAGCTCTCAAAAGATAGAGTGAAATGGAAAACCAAGAAGGAGCTCTACTCAATTTTTTGCCAAGGGTTGCTAATTAACTATGGTTCTTTTTATGAAAGGCTATTCAGTAAAATTGACAGTAATGGACAGGTAAAATTGATCTTAATGATATTCATCCGTCTCGTTTTCAAAAACCTGTTAAAACATAATTTCATTATTAATATAATTACCATATATGTTGCTGTTGTGGGGCCTATGAGCTTTGTTCTACCAGTCTGTTAGAGGGAATTGAAGCCATATGATACTTGTAAACAATTTGTACTTACATATCTACATTATATTAATTGATTTATAGTGGTTTTCTCTCGATAAAGATGGGAAGAAATGTCTAATGCTATCAGCAAGAGCGGCTTTTAAAGTGAACAAGATCAAGAAGACTAGCTGGGTCCGTTTACGCAAACACTCCAGGTTCTTTTTATGTTTTTCATACATGCTCGCGCTCACCATTTGCTAAGATAATGTACACAGCTTTGTCGGTCTTGTCTTGTTAACATGGAGTGGTAGCCTACTTGGTTACCACCCAGTGGCACATCTTGAAGTTTTTAGTGGAGGGGCCTAAATATATTTTTTTTTACTATGGTTATGTTTTGGTATTATATTTGGGTCATCCTGTTCGGTTCGAGTCAAACAATAATACCTCCAGTGTTGTAAATATCGGCCGATACGGCCGATATATCGGTGATATATCGGATATCGAGGGTATACCTTTACGATATATCACATATCGGCCATATATATCGGTTTTGGTCAATATCGGGATTTAACGGTCAATATCGGGATTATCGGTCAAAAAAAAAGTTTGACTTTTTCTTTATCATTTTTAAACCCTTACTTTTTACAATTTCAAAAAAATAATTATATAATTTTATGTTTATTGTAAATAGTCTTATGTTTAATGTAATGTTTTAATTTAATTAGTGTATTTTTGTTTGTATTATTAAATAAACAACAGCTTAATATACAATTTATTAAACAAAAAGGTAGAATTATATGTATTAGTAAATAAATCAAGTAGATATATATGTAAAACATACAAATAATGAACATATTGCTAATATTTATTCTTTAAAAATTAAATTCCTTTGTAGTTTATAGTCCCCGATATATCTCCGATATATCCCCGTTACGACCGATATCTCGCTTCAAGGGGGTCGACCGATATATCGCTTCGGCCGATATTTACAACCTTGAATACCTCCAAAAATCTATATTTTCTTCAATCACTGTGGGTTATGGACTATAAAATTCAAAATAGATAATTATTAATGGACTTTTAAACTTAATATATTATCAAATGAACTAAAATTTTTATGGGATTAGTACCCCAGAATAGTATGTAGCATACTTCAATTTTATTCATAGCATGTTAATTACTTTCTATTTTGTCCAATTCGTGTAACGTTACCGATTGAATAGTTAGAGAGTCACCAATTAATTTTTGTTAAATTAGACCCCACTAGGGTTCGAATCTCATTTCCTACATTTGTAGGGGTAGATTCTTGGGGGATCTATCAAGTTAACCAGGGTAAAATCTTTACCAAAAAAAAAAATAAGATTAGTATCCCAAAATGTAAGAAGCTATGCACAAATGTACATTGTATGTAGCAGCAACCGGATTTAGCCAGTTTATTACACGAATCGGACAAAATAACAAGTTAATTACATAAAATGAGCAAAAACGAAGTACATTACAGACTATGACAATTTGTGTATAGTTTATTACATTCGAAGACATTAATCCTAACTAAATTAGGATTATTACCTGTAACTAACTATGACCAAATATTTATGTTATGCAAAGATCTTGTAAAATGTCTATGTCATGAGTTTTATTTTTGTAAGTTAACTTCAAATGCCAAAATTACAATTTAAGCAAATGATGTATACATTCGAGATAGACAAAGTACGGAGTAACATCACACATGCAGCATGCCAAATGACATTTAAAATTCAAACTTCTCAAATCCTTTCTCAGTTTTATTTTTTCCAGTTTGAGCATTTTTATCACATACAAATTGACTTTCTATGTTGTTGCAGATTTGGTGAAGTGCTTATGATCAAAACTATTAGGGGATCTCTATATCAAAACAAAATAAAATACGTAGGATTATCACTTCGAACAAAATATGCATGTTACCTTGTCTACAAATTACAAGAAGACCAATCAAACTTTGAGATGCCTGTGTCAGTAAGAGCGATATTTGGGATTCACGTAATCAGCGTCAGAGTGAGTTTTGGTATATCTATTTAGTGAGTCCGCAAACCCCAGTTATAAGACCAAAGGTTGATGAAAACACACACAACCCATCAATTAGACCCAAATTAAAAGGACATCCACTACAGAGGAGGGACCTTTGGATGGAAGTACAAGTACACGAATTTTATATTGATACTACGGAGGGAGTTATTCCGAGTCTCGAAATGCACCATTGTGGCTACATGGGAGTCTCGAAGGGCTTACTATTCAAGGAATTGAGATTAGACCCATATAGATTATATTCAAAGTGATCTATTTAATTGCAATTGAATATGTCTTTAATTGCAATTGAATTTTATCGTGACATTCTATAAGGACTTACAGGCGTCTATCTCTATCTCTATCTCTACTCTTACGAAAGAAGATTAGAGTCGTACATAAGCATGGTTTATGCATCGGCTTTAAAGGATTGCCACATAAGATTTCTTATGGCATTGCTTACCTCATTATCCACTCACAAATTATAACCTATGTAAAAACATTTCGCGTGAATAGTGAAGCTACTTGGCAGGTAGCTGGCTCTACTTGTTTTTTTTTTTATTAGCGTGTTATCCAGCTGCCATCTTGTCTTCTTAACATTTTAGTGCTTCATATTTTAACCATTTAACCTACTACATTTTTTTTTTCCAATGGTTGGTTGATAAATTAAGCCCTACCAATTTGGTTATAATATTGTTATAGGTGGAAGAACGTCAAGTCTCGGATGATGAGAAGCAGGTTGATATGCAACCACCCTTATCATACTTATCATATTCAGATGAGGAAGCATACTGGGAACAAAAAGTACCAAATGATTATCAACATATAATCGCCAGTCAAAGAATAGAAATGAATGGAAAAGCAAGAAGGAGCTCTGCTCAATTTTTTGCCAAGGGTTCCTAATCAACTATGGTTCTTTTTTAAAAAGGCTATTCAATGATCGACATGTAAAGTTCATATTAATGATATTCATCACTTTCGATTTCAAAACCTTTTAAAACATAATTTCAGCATTAATTTAAATAGCATATATGTTTCTGTTGTAGGGCTATGAGCTTTGTACTTCTACCATTTTTGTTAGAGGGCATTGAAGGCTTGAAGCCATATGATACTTGTAAACAAATTATACTTTAATATCTATTTTATTAATTGATAGATAGTGGTTTTCCCTCGATAAAAATGGGAAGAAATGTCTAATGTTGTCAGCAAGAGCAGCTTTTAATGTGGACAAGTTCAAGAAACCTAGTTGGGAACCTTCAGAAGATAGCAGGTTCTTTTTATGCCTTGTTGAATGTTCAACTTTTCTTTTCTTTTCCATATATGCTCGCGCTCACCGGGTGCTATGATAATGTACACAAAGTTGTTGGTCTTGTCTTGTTAATGAGGGATTTTAACCTACTCCAAGGGATTTTCAACCCTGGATTGTCATGGGAAAAGTATTTATGATTCATGAGTTTTTTTTAGTTCAAGCAATTGATTTATGCATTTGAGATAAACAAAGTACGGAGTAAAATTAAACACGCCAGATAACATCTAATATTCAAACTTCTCATATCCTTTTTCATTTATTATCTTTTCCATTTCAGCATTTTTACAAGTTGATTTTCTGATCTGTTGCAGATTTGGTGAACTGCTTAGGATCAAAATGTTTGAGGAACCTCTAATTCAAAACGAAATAAAATACCAAGTATTATCACTTCGAACAAAATATGCACGCTACCTTGTCTACAAATTACCCGATAATGATCCAGAATATTCCTATGCAAACTATAATTCTCCGAAGTCAGTGAGAGATGAATTAGATAGTAGTGAGGTTGTCATGTCTTTTTAGTAGGTCCGCTCATCCCGGTTATAAGACCAATGGTTGATGAAATCACCCACAAATGATTTAGTTAATCCTTGTTGTGCCCGTGTATGTTAAATCTGTTGGTGTTGCTTCGAGATGCTTAAATCATTTGTTTTTTGAGAGGTCATAAGCTTTTGAGAAATATGTCTTTAATTGCAATCGATTTTTATCATGAAATCTGTTGATTACAATGTGTTGATTGTTTTAGTTATTGGTCTCTGTTTTCTTTCTGTATGTACCCAGTTTCATCCGAATTGTATGGCTTGTATACTAATAAATATTAGAACGAATTGCATTTTTGGTCCCTGAGGTATCACCAACTTTGCAAGTTTGGTACAAAAGTGTGAAAAGTAGTGAAACTTATCCCTGTGGTATCACAACCGTTGCATTCTTGGTCCAACATTAACGTTCCGTCCATTTTCAGCCGTTAATGCACCATGTGCTTGGCACGTGCGGGGTAGTTCAGTAATTAACCCCCTCCCACCCATATATATACCTAATTCCACCCCCAAAACTCATTCAATCGCATTTCCAGATTGCAAATGCAATCCCTAATATTTACCCCAAAATCACTCCACAAATTCTTAAATTAAAAACACAATCAAAGTTGACACAAATTAAAAAATGGTGGTGACAACATGGTATCTGCGAGGCAATGCTGGTAAACATGACTTCATTGACAAAGTTTATGGTGAGTTTTTGTTAAATATTAACTTTTTTTTTTAATTTTTATTTTTTAAGTTCTTTTTCTGGATATATAGTTGATAATAACGTATATGAAGTTAAATTTTTATTTATTATGTTTATAATTTTTTTTAATATATATATTTTCAGAACAAAAACCTAGCTTTTTTACGTTGGCGATTCATCACGGAGGGGTTTTTTCGCAGTTGCCAAACAGAAGGTATATTGAAGGGAGGGTAAGTTATTTTGACTGTGTAGATGGGGACCAGTTTTCTTTACTAGAGTTAAATGCCATGCTTCAAGAATTAGGATACAACGTTAAAACTCAAATGTTGTATCACTTTAAAGCACCAGATAGGGAGTTGGATGATGGGCTATATCCTCTAAGTAGTGATGAAGATGTTAGATCTTTAGTGAAGTATGTTGACAGGTTTAAGTTATTAGAAGTGTATGTTGAGAAAGGGAAAAAGGTTAGGATTCAAACACCATTAAAGACTTACAGTCCTAGGAAAAAAATGGTTAGGGTACAAACACCATGTAAAAAGAGTTTGTTCCCTGTGGAAAGAGAAAATTGGGATGGTAGTAGGCAAGTTAATGAATTGGGTACTAATGTGGAAAGTATAAATGATGAATTTTTCAATGATGCATTTTTCAATGATAGTATACCAAACCAAACAGAATGTGGGCAGGGTAGTGGTACTGGTGTACATGCTGCTGAGGTTGAAGAACATGGGCAGGGTAGTATAATCTTACATGGGCAGGGTTGTGGTACTGGTGTACATGCTGCTGAGGTTGAAGAACATGGGCAGGGTAGTATAATCTTACATGGGCAGGGTAGTATAATCTTACATGGGAGGGTAGTGATAACTTACATGGGCAGGGTAGTATAATCTTACATGGGCAGGGTAGTATAATCTTACATGGGCAGGGTAGTGATAACTTACATGGGCAGGGTAGTGATAACTTACATGGGCAGGGTAGTATAATCTTACATGGGCAGGGTAGTATAATCTTACATGGGCAGGGTAGTATAATCTTACATGGGCAGGGTAGTGATAACTTACATGGGCAGGGTAGTGATAACTTACATGGGCAGGGTAGTATAATCTTACATGGGCAGGGTAGTATAATCTTACATGGGCAGGGTAGTATAATCTTACATGGGCAGGGTAGTGATAACTTACATGGGCAGGGTAGTGATAACTTACATGGGCAGGGTAGTATAATCTTACATGGGCAGGGTAGTATAATCTTACATGGGCAGGGTAGTATAATCTTACATGGGCAGGGTAGTGATAACTTACATGGGCAGGGTAGTGATAACTTACATGGGCAGGGTAGTATAATCTTACATGGGCAGGGTAGTATAATCTTACATGGGCAGGGTAGTATAATCTTACATGGGCAGGGTAGTGATAACTTACATGGGCAGGGTAGTGATAACTTACATGGGCAGGGTAGTATAATCTTACATGGGCAGGGTAGTATAATCTTACATGGGCAGGGTAGTATAATCTTACATGGGCAGGGTAGTGATAACTTACATGGGCAGGGTAGTGATAACTTACATGGGCAGGGTAGTATAATCTTACATGGGCAGGGTAGTATAATCTTACATGGGCAGGGTAGTATAATCTTACATGGGCAGGGTAGTGATAACTTACATGGGCAGGGTAGTGATAACTTACATGGGCAGGGTAGTATAATCTTACATGGGCAGGGTAGTATAATCTTACATGGGCAGGGTAGTATAATCTTACATGGGCAGGGTAGTGATAACTTACATGGGCAGGGTAGTGATAACTTACATGGGCAGGGTAGTATAATCTTACATGGGCAGGGTAGTATAATCTTACATGGGCAGGGTAGTATAATCTTACATGGGCAGGGTAGTGATAACTTACATGGGCAGGGTAGTGATAACTTACATGGGCAGGGTAGTATAATCTTACATGGGCAGGGTAGTATAATCTTACATGGGCAGGGTAGTATAATCTTACATGGGCAGGGTAGTGATAACTTACATGGGCAGGGTAGTGATAACTTACATGGGCAGGGTAGTATAATCTTACATGGGCAGGGTAGTATAATCTTACATGGGCAGGGTAGTATAATCTTACATGGGCAGGGTAGTGATAACTTACATGGGCAGGGTAGTGATAACTTACATGGGCAGGGTAGTATAATCTTACATGGGCAGGGTAGTATAATCTTACATGGGCAGGGTAGTATAATCTTACATGGGCAGGGTAGTGATAACTTACATGGGCAGGGTAGTGATAACTTACATGGGCAGGGTAGTATAATCTTACATGGGCAGGGTAGTATAATCTTACATGGGCAGGGTAGTATAATCTTACATGGGCAGGGTAGTGATAACTTACATGGGCAGGGTAGTGATAACTTACATGGGCAGGGTAGTATAATCTTACATGGGCAGGGTAGTATAATCTTACATGGGCAGGGTAGTATAATCTTACATGGGCAGGGTAGTATAATCTTACATGGGCAGGGTAGTGATAACTTACATGGGCAGGGTAGTATAATCTTACATGGGCAGGGTAGTATAATCTTACATGGGCAGGGTAGTATAATCTTACATGGGCAGGGTAGTGATAACTTACATGGGCAGGGTAGTGATAACTTACATGGGCAGGGTAGTATAATCTTACATGGGCAGGGTAGTATAATCTTACATGGGCAGGGTAGTATAATCTTACATGGGCAGGGTAGTGATAACTTACATGGGCAGGGTAGTGATAACTTACATGGGCAGGGTAGTATAATCTTACATGGGCAGGGTAGTATAATCTTACATGGGCAGGGTAGTATAATCTTACATGGGCAGGGTAGTGATAACTTACATGGGCAGGGTAGTGATAACTTACATGGGCAGGGTAGTATAATCTTACATGGGCAGGGTAGTATAATCTTACATGGGCAGGGTAGTATAATCTTACATGGGCAGGGTAGTGATAACTACATGGGCAGGGTAGTATAATCTTACATGGGCAGGGTAGTATAATCTTACATGTGCAGAGAGATTTACTGTAATATGTGAGGGATCTATTCCTGTTTTTAATGCAGATGTGGGGTGTAGTCAACAAAAAAAAGACTTGGATAAAAATGTTGGGCCAACTAATAATAAAAAAAAAAAAAAAAAAAAAAAAAAAAAAAAAAAAAAAAAAAAAAAAAAAAAAAAAAAAAAAAAAAAAAAAAAAAAAAAAAAAAAAAAAAAAAAAAAAAAAAAAAAAAAAAAAAAAAAAAAAAAAAAAAAAAAAAAAAAAAAAAAAAAAAAAAAAAAAAAAAAAAAAAAAAAAAAAAAAAAAAAAAAAAAAAAAAAAAAAAAAAAAAAAAAAAAAAAAAAAAAAAAAAAAAAAAAAAAAAAAAAAAAAAAAAAAAAAAAAAAAAAAAAAAAAAAAAAAAAAAAAAAAAAAAAAAAAAAAAAAAAAAAAAAAAAAAAAAAAAAAAAAAAAAAAAAAAAAAAAAAAAAAAAAAAAAAAAAAAAAAAAAAAAAAAAAAAAAAAAAAAAAAAAAAAAAAAAAAAAAAAAAAAAAAAAAAAAAAAAAAAAAAAAAAAAAAAAAAAAAAAAAAAAAAAAAAAAAAAAAAAAAAAAAAAAAAAAAAAAAAAAAAAAAAAAAAAAAAAAAAAAAAAAAAAAAAAAAAAAAAAAAAAAAAAAAAAAAAAAAAAAAAAAAAAAAAAAAAAAAAAAAAAAAAAAAAAAAAAAAAAAAAAAAAAAAAAAAAAAAAAAAAAAAAAAAAAAAAAAAAAAAAAAAAAAAAAAAAAAAAAAAAAAAAAAAAAAAAAAAAAAAAAAAAAAAAAAAAAAAAAAAAAAAAAAAAAAAAAAAAAAAAAAAAAAAAAAAAAAAAAAAAAAAAAAAAAAAAAAAAAAAAAAAAAAAAAAAAAAAAAAAAAAAAAAAAAAAAAAAAAAAAAAAAAAAAAAAAAAAAAAAAAAAAAAAAAAAAAAAAAAAAAAAAAAAAAAAAAAAAAAAAAAAAAAAAAAAAAAAAAAAAAAAAAAAAAAAAAAAAAAAAAAAAAAAAAAAAAAAAAAAAAAAAAAAAAAAAAAAAAAAAAAAAAAAAAAAAAAAAAAAAAAAAAAAAAAAAAAAAAAAAAAAAAAAAAAAAAAAAAAAAAAAAAAAAAAAAAAAAAAAAAAAAAAAAAAAAAAAAAAAAAAAAAAAAAAAAAAAAAAAAAAAAAAAAAAAAAAAAAAAAAAAAAAAAAAAAAAAAAAAAAAAAAAAAAAAAAAAAAAAAAAAAAAAAAAAAAAAAAAAAAAAAAAAAAAAAAAAAAAAAAAAAAAAAAAAAAAAAAAAAAAAAAAAAAAAAAAAAAAAAAAAAAAAAAAAAAAAAAAAAAAAAAAAAAAAAAAAAAAAAAAAAAAAAAAAAAAAAAAAAAAAAAAAAAAAAAAAAAAAAAAAAAAAAAAAAAAAAAAAAAAAAAAAAAAAAAAAAAAAAAAAAAAAAAAAAAAAAAAAAAAAAAAAAAAAAAAAAAAAAAAAAAAAAAAAAAAAAAAAAAAAAAAAAAAAAAAAAAAAAAAAAAAAAAAAAAAAAAAAAAAAAAAAAAAAAAAAAAAAAAAAAAAAAAAAAAAAAAAAAAAAAAAAAAAAAAAAAAAAAAAAAAAAAAAAAAAAAAAAAAAAAAAAAAAAAAAAAAAAAAAAAAAAAAAAAAAAAAAAAAAAAAAAAAAAAAAAAAAAAAAAAAAAAAAAAAAAAAAAAAAAAAAAAAAAAAAAAAAAAAAAAAAAAAAAAAAAAAAAAAAAAAAAAAAAAAAAAAAAAAAAAAAAAAAAAAAAAAAAAAAAAAAAAAAAAAAAAAAAAAAAAAAAAAAAAAAAAAAAAAAAAAAAAAAAAAAAAAAAAAAAAAAAAAAAAAAAAAAAAAAAAAAAAAAAAAAAAAAAAAAAAAAAAAAAAAAAAAAAAAAAAAAAAAAAAAAAAAAAAAAAAAAAAAAAAAAAAAAAAAAAAAAAAAAAAAAAAAAAAAAAAAAAAAAAAAAAAAAAAAAAAAAAAAAAAAAAAATATAAAGATAAGATCAAGCGAGAGAAATGAGTTTGTACACATGTTAACCACCGACAAATTCTTTTTAATATGTAATTATGTGATTATGCTATCTAGGCTGACATACACTGGAAGCTGACTTCCGCCATCCGATCCGAACTTCATTGTATGTAAGCTAGGTTTTTCAATATACTGGCTAAAGGGCCTTCTTGTTGTAACTCCTAATAAGGTCGGTTGACCATACTTGATAACCACCCACAAATTCTTAATTCTATAAAACGCGTGGAATAGATTATTTTTTTATTTTTGTAGATTCTTGTGATCAAGACATTACACCTGACACTCAAAAGTCAAAACAGGTTTGCCGTTAGGCATTATTTCCCAACTACATATTGAGATCTATAACAATAAATACGTACACCTTTCAAGTTCTAAACCTTCAATTGACTGGAACACTTGATTTCATTTTTCTTATCAATTGTCATCTGATCATCCACAAAGAATGGACTCTTTCTGCAAAGAGTTTGAAGAACTTAAAATCTCACTGGAGGAGATAAAAAGAGTTACCAATAATTTTAGTAACAAACCTATCGGGTCTGGTGGATTTGGGAAGGTTTACCAAGGAGAACTTACTCACTCTAAGGGGAGAGGCCTTGTTGCTATTAAGCGTCTAGATCGTAAATTTGGACAGGGAGATGTTGAGTTTTGGAAGGAGATAATGATGCTCACGCGATACTCACATGAAAATCTCATCTCTCTCCTAGGATTTTGTGACGAGGCTGGTGAAAAGGTAATTGTGTACGATCTTGCATCTAATGGAAGTCTCGATCACTATTTAAGTTCCCCTGATCTCACTTGGGAACAACGTATCAAGATATGCCTTGGCGGTGCACAGGGACTTGGCTACCTTCATGACAACAAGGGCACACAACAACGAGTTATTCATCGAGATGTAAAGAGTTCTAACATCCTACTGGATGACCAATGGAATGCTAAAGTTTCTGACATGGGACTGTCAAAACTAGGACCTGCTAATCAGGAATACACGGCTCTTTTCACCAATGTTGTAGGTACCCTTGGATATCTTGATCCAGTTTATTTGCAGAAGGGTGTATTAACGAAAGAATCAGATGTTTATTCTTTCGGCGTTGTTTTATTTGAAGTATTATGTGGAAGACCATGCTTTAGCAATGGTAATTTAGTGCCTACATGGAAACAAAGCTACATAGATAAGAAAATAAACGAGATTATCTTCCAAGATCTGACCCAACCAATGGAGATGACTTCTTTGGAAACATTTTCCAATATTGCGTTCCAATGTGTGCAAGAATCTCGTGAAAAGCGGCCAACAATGTCTCACGTTGTTAAAAAAGTTGAAATGGCACTTCTGTTTGAGCAACACCATGGTATCAAACTACCAAAGGAGTATGTAAAGATACTTATGGCTGTTGTGACACCTTTGAGATACAATTCTCTTGAGGAACTGAAATTACTTCTTTCGGATGCGGTCTTTCTTGATGCAGGAAAACGGTAAATATATGTATACACACACACACATAAGATATATATATATATATATATAATATATATATATATATATATATATATAGAGAGAGAGAGAGAGAGAGAGAGAGAAAGAAAGAGAGGGGAAAGAGAGTTCAATTTACATAAAAACACCTTTTAAATCAAAACAGCGTGAGAACACTCAAAAATTTAATCTTGATGCAATATAAGTTCATAAAATTAAGATAGTGTATAACTAATTATCATTGTTTAAGTATTTAACACAACATTGATACGTCAAACCCAAGAAGACCACGCGCCTTTTGTTTTATGCATGAATCTTGGATGCATCTTCATCAAATTTATGAATCTTCTTTTTTCGACAAATAAAGAAAATTTAGATTAATGCACCCATGTATTAGTTCTTATTTGAGATGCAAAAGCATCAATTTTAATTGTTCTCACCATTCTTATATTAAAGTGTTCTTGCTTGAAGGTCACTGGTCACCCTATATATATATATAGGTGCACACACATATTGTATAATGTTACCTATAACATATTAGAATATTGTTATATAAAACAATAATATTCCTGGAAGTAGAAACTAAAATAGATTGTCCCACACAGACTATTACCATAGGCTTCTGTTGATCCCATCCAGGAGATTTAACGAACTAGTAATGAACATATGCATGCAGTGGTTTTCAATAAATGACAAGGGAGAACACTATGTATTGATATCTATGGATGAATGTTTGATTCGAGAGGCTGGAAAAGATTATCCGTATTCGACTGGATATAACTCAAGGTGACATGTTGTACTAATGTTTTTGCTATACACCCCCGTTGTTGCTAGCTAAGCTATGCTCTAATTAATTGACCAACTTATAAGTAGATTATATATATGATCGAAGTGTATATATATCATTATTCAATTTGTTGTATGTTTATGTGTTGCTTCATGCAGATTTCCAGTGGGTACATATTCTGCAAATCGGTGCAGATTTAAAACACGTGTCAGAACTCAATTCTTATCACCAAATATCACATACACTGTCAACCTTGTCTACAAAAATAGGTACGACAAAATTAATTATGATTTAGAGCGATTTATAAGCCTCGTATACAAGTTAGATGAGGAGAGACAAACTTGGACTTCTTACCTTGCTGATGAGAGAGAAGATGGATGGTACACGATTGAATTATATCAGTTTACTAGCGACGGGACACCTGTTAATCTTGATATTATATTTGAAGACATGGCTAAATGTCCAGAACTAGAAGGCATCGAGTTTCAACCCACGGAAAATGTATCTAGCTTACAAATCTCTACCAAAAAACTATTGATCAATCTACTACATTTTTCTTTATTGGTAGTTAATCAACTAAATCCAACCAGTTTGGTTATTATTTTGTCATAGGTGGAAGGACGTCAAGTCTCAGATGATGAGAAGCAGATGGATATGCAACCACCCTTATCATATTCAGATGATGACACATATTGGGAACAAAATTTGCCAAATGATTATCGAGACATAATCAAGCAGTCAAAGGATAGAATGAAATGGAAAACCAAGAAGGAGCTCTACTCAATTTTTTGCCAAGGGTTCCTAATCAACCATAATTCTTTTTTGAAAAGGCTATTCAATAATGGACAGGTAAGTTGATATTAATGATATTCATCACACTAGTTTTCAAAACTATTAAAGCATAATTCCATCATTAATTTGATTACCATATATGTTGCTGTGTTGGGCTGGGCGGGCCTATGAGTTATGTTCGACTAGTTTGTTGGACAGAATTGAAGCCGTATGATACTTCTAAACAATTTGTACTTATTTATCTACATCATTGATTGATTGATTGATAGTAGTTTTCCCTCGATAAAAACGGGAAGAAATGTCTAATGCTATCAGCAAGAGTGGCTTTTAAAGTGAACATGTTCATGAAAATGAGTTGGTTCCCTTCAGAAGATTCCAGGTTCTCTTTTATGTCTTTCCACGATTTCTCTTGTTGATTGTTCAACTTTTCTTGTCCATATATTTGTTGTCTTGTGTTGTTAACAAGGGATTTTTAACCCTGTTTTTTAAAGAGAATGATTTTTACAATTCATGAGTTTTTTTTTTGGTTAACTTGAATGCCAAATTTACAGTTGATCGATATATACATTTGAGATAAACAAAGTATGAAGTAACATTAAACACACCAGATGACATCTAACATTCAAACTTCTCAAATCCTATTTTCAGTTATTATCTTTTCCATTTCGAGTTTTTTTTTTTATCACATACAAGTTGATTTTCTGAGTTGTTGCAGATTTGGTGAAGTGCTTGTGACCAAAACACATGTGGAACATGTAGCTCAAAAAGAAATAAAATGCCTAGTATTATCACTTCGAACAAAATATGCTTGTTACCTTGTCTACAAATTACAAGAAGACCAAGCAGCTTATAAGATGCCAGTGTCAGTGAGAGCGATATATGACGGTTCAGGTAACCGGCGTTGGAGTGACTTTTGGCATGTCTATTTAGTCAGTCCGCAAACCCCAGTTATAAGACCAAAGATTGATAAAAACACCCACAACCCATTGATTAGACCCAAAATAAAAGGCCTTCCACAACAAAGGAGCGACGATTGGATGGAAGTACAAGTGTACGAGTTTCAGATTGATACTACGGTGGGAGTTATTCCGAGTCTCGAACTTATACGTTGGGGCTACTATGGGAGTCTACACGGGATTATTATTCAAGGAGTTGAGTTTAGACCCATATTAGATTAAATGCTAAGTGATCCAGTTAATCCTTGTTGTACCTGTGTATGTTAAACCTGTGGGTGTTGCTTCGAGATGATCAAATCATTTGCTTTGATTACAATGTGTGATTGTTTTGCTTCTTGGTCTCTGCTGTACCTTGTTTCATCTGAATTGTATCTATGGCTATGTTGAGTTTAGTATACTAATTATTATCATTATTGATGTTATTATAATCATTATGTATTGAAATTTCATATAATGATAATATACTTTGTGCTTTATCTGAAGTCTGAACAATCACAAACTCCAGTATCTTATATTGAAGCTAACAAGGTTGTAAGTAATGAAAAACAAACAAAATGAACCGTGACGCTATAGATAAATGCAGCAATCATCAAATCAAATAAATATAAATATGTATATAAGTAATATATAAGATTTAATAACTAGTTTAATAATTGAGAACTAACCTTCATATGATAATAATAATAATAAAGGCTTTTGAATGAAAGAACAGTTGCAAGGCCAATTTCTTCTTCACCTTCTTCTTCGGGTCGCTTGCCTCGGGTGAAAACTAAGGATGAATGGGTGGGTCATAACCCAATTTTTCAATGTCTTTTGATATTTTCCCCCAAATATTTCCGTCCCAAGCCCAATTACTACGCATACAAAATACCTTAATTTATATTTATATTTACTTATTATCTTATCTTGATAATCATCAAATGAAAGAACAATAGTACGAAGTAATTACTTAAAAATATAAGGGTAAAGATGCGTCGGCACTTTGCATCGGCTCCTTTCATTGGCAAACATCGGCTCTTGGCTTCATTGTACCATATCCATCGGTAAGCATCGGCGCACTTTGTATCGGCTCCTTCCATCGGCTATATTTGGCCGATTGAAAGAGGTGTTGGGAGCATGAGGAGCATGCTTTTCTTTTAACAAAAATAAATAAAAAATCCCTATTATAAATGCATACCTTTTGGCATTTTGGCTTAAATCGTTAACTTTTAACTTCTTTTGGTTTCTTTTTTGTTTGGCCACATGTCAAATTGTGATTGGTTGTGTAATCTGGCGAAAATGTCAATTTGTAGCACTGTACCTTTGCCCCTAAAAGGCTAAAAGTAAGATGACACATTACATCATCTTCATCTTTATATATAAAAATGGATTATTTTTTAAAAATGTTTTTAGAAACATTATGATATGTCAAAATCACATATTTTTTTAAAAAAAGTTCTCTCATTTATGATGTCATATTTAATCAAAGGTTTTTCTCTCATTTTTCTTAATATAATAACAAAGAAGGATTGTTTTTTTAAAATATTTTTAGAAACATTATGATGTGAAGATCACATATTTTTCAAAAAGGTTAACATAATAGGTACTTTTAATTTATGTATCATTGTGTTAGTCGATTCACTATCTTCATATCAAGTTATAATATATCAATAACAAAAATTACATACATTCTTTTACATTTTTTTTTTGTTTTAAAATTTTAATTAAAATGTTCGGGTTGAACTCGGGTTGATTAGCTAGTAATTGGTAAAAACTAAAAATATGTAAAACTCATGATATATGTATCAAACATTTAACTTTAAGATGTGTGGGATTTTTAGATTTAATAATTTATTTCTTTTATTTACTCTAATAGAATTATTATCTTTTATTTATGTTAAAATATAAAAATAAAAATTTATCTAATCATTACCCTTTCACATATCAAGTTTCTTCCAAGAACCAAGATGCCCTAATTCCACTTTTTTGAAAGGCTTGTTATATTGTGACATGGCGGCACATGACGCAAGTCTCTCTTTCCCAAAAAGTCACGTACCACTTAGCCTAAGAGTCAAGCAAAAATTTTATGAATATTTACTAAAATCTATTAAATATTGTTTTACTATAGAGGGCACGTGCCCCCATTTTTTTATAAGTAGATCTGTCCCTATCCACTAATTCATGATTTCCTCGTTATTAAAGTTAATATTTGACAATTTGGCATAGATATGCAACTTATTTTATTTTTAGCAAAACCAAAAAAAAAAAATGCGAAATGAAGAATATATTGGGGCCAATCTTTCTTTTTTTCTTTTGAACATTAAGTCGGGATACGGCATCAGGGTAACCTTACCGTATAATGGTGAAGTTTTGTACGTACATTAGACAACAAGATGCTAACCATGTACCGTTATAAGTATTCGGAGGGAAAATCCTCATGACCATGAAATCACTAAGAATAGAACTCAAAATCTTTAATAAAACCAAAATAGACAAAGTCAAATTTTTATTATGGTATTCTAGATAGGTAGGAGGACGATTTTACATGCAAATTTAACATAATTCCATACACTTGAAGTATTTGTATAAAACATTCAAATTCTAGTAAAATAATTTTCTTACCACTATTATTATATATCAAAATTATTACCTCATATTTTCATTTTCTTACCATAACCTTTGATTTTCTTACACCTTAGGCCTTTGAGCTATTTGGAAGGGTCCATCAGGTCATGCATAGTAATGTCATGTCGCCACGATGTTTGAATGTAGTTTTTAAACGTCTTAATTTTACTATACAAAATTTATGAACTATTGACTACAAAAAACATAATAAATAATCTTTGTTCAGTCCCTAGCTTATGCGGTTATGACGGTGTATGAGTGTATCTAATGTAATTGAATGTTGTCGCCTTTTGGCAAAGTGCCGAAAGGTTAATACTCGTAATATATCATCTTTGTTGACATCAAAAAAGAAAAACTTTGTTAGTGATGTTTCCAAATGAGATATAAGTTTGGTTGCAATATTACCTTAGTCAATTTGATGAAACATGTTGGAAATAAAACGTTATTTAGATTTTGAAAATTGGACTTGAAATTTATTATAAATGTGCTCGTAAAAATGTTGCGTTGGTCGTTTGATATCGCAAATAAATGATAAAATTTTCGAAAGTAAGGGAAGTTTTAAAAGTTTGCATGTAAACTAGCATTTCCTAGTCAAACTTGAATACTTGATCTACTGTCCTTTGTGTTGGTCTTTACATCATTGGTTACTTGTATACACGTGTTAATTTCTAATTCGTACACATTTGACTTATGCACTTTCTGTAAATAAAGAATCCTTAATAAAAAGGAAAAAGTTGTCAACATCGTGATAAGTCGGGTCAAACATGCAGTTCAAAAAAAGGTCGGGTCAAACATGAGTAGTCATGTAATTTTTTATTAAGTTACTTGAGGGATCCTAATCCAATTTACATAGTCTAAGTAGTGTCTAACTAAAGCTAATGTCATGAAAAGATTAAAAAAAATATTGAGAAAACTTCCACACGATACAATAGGATGATGGTAATGGTGGCGGTGTGATGGTGTCGGCAACAAGTAATATAAATTATTGATGTACTATATAAAAGGGAAATGATTTATCCTCCATATTAATCAACGTGAAAATCTTCAATAACAAGATGATGACATGTAAAAAAATATAAAAAAAATTAGTGGGATCCACTTGTTATATATTGTATATGAGTTTTAGAAGAATTTATGATTTTCATATATAAAAGGGTAAATTACACTTTTGGTCCCTGAACTTGGCACGTTTTTCACTTTTAGTCACTAAACTTCAAAAATTGCAAATTATACACTAAACTTGCCACTTTTTTTCACTTTTGGTCACCGCGTCAACTTTGTTACCTTACCTCCGTTAACTTGCCCAGATTCGTTAGTTTTTTTTTCCAGTTTTCGTCCTTTTCATTTATTCCATCATTAAAAGTGATAATCGATGAAAAATACATTCAAAACTCAATCCATTTATATGATTTATTACAAATTTATATAACACAAACAAAAATATTACGGTTAAATCATAAGGCGTTATCGATTATTCAGAGAAAAAAAATCTAGAACACGTTACTCCGGATAACCGTTAAAATATCTTATTTTTATTATAGTTTAGCAATAGTTAATAAAATGAATTAAGGAAAACTATATAAATTTATATAACACAAAAAAAATATTTACGGTTAAAGTAGAGATAAGAAGACTAAAAAATTCAAACAGAGGCCCTAAAAAAAATCTAACTTTATAAATAAAAATTTCAACTAACAATTATGTCATCGTCGTTCAAAAAGAAAATCAATCATTTCATCTAATCAAACTATTTTATAATCAATAAAGTAGTAAACTGTAAACATAAAAAAAACTGTTTCAAAACCCCTCACAAATGAATATGTATTTTCACTAATCGAACAAAACAATATCTAAGACTTGAAGTTAGGCCGATTATCACTTTTAATAATGGAATATATGGAAAGGACGAAAAGTGGGAAAAAAAACTAACGAATCTGGGCAAGTTAACGGAGTAAAGGTAACAAAGTTGACGCGGTGACCAAAAGTGAAAAAAAGTGGTAAGTTTAGTGTATAATTTGCAATTTTTAAAGTTTAGTGACTAAAAGTGAAAAACGTGCCAAGTTCAGGGACCAAAAATGTAATTTACTCTATATAAAAAGGGGAAGTGTATTTATTTTATGATTTGAGTGATAAATGTTGTAATTTATGTTATTATGTTTTGGTACATCAATGGTTTTTTTTTTTTTGAGAAAAGGGGGGAGGGCTTAAATGCTTTATATAGTACTATAAGGATGTCTGTGTGATGCGACGACGATGGTGGTAGCGGAGGTGTGGTGGTGGTGGTGGTGGTGGTGGCGGCGGCGGGTAGTAGTACATGTTATTGATGTAAAATGGTGTAAAATAGTTATTTCATGAGTTAATTATAGATGTTGTGATTTCATTTCATTAGATCCAAGGTTGTTTTTTTTTTTCGTGAAATAATATTATGATGATAATTATAAATTACTTCTATATCTATACTATATTATAAAAAGAATAACTCCTTTATTGTGGAAATGTTGAAACTTGTGTAATATTTACACATAGCACCCCTTAAAATGTTTTTATCTACACTACCACCTTAACATTAATAATTAAATTACACTATCAATCATTTATCTTTCAAAATATATTCATTAACCCTTTACATCAATTACTTTTACGTCAATAATTTATACCACTCGACGCCGCCTCCGCCACCAACAGTCACTCCCACCACCACACCGTCGCCGCAACGACCACCGACGCATTGCGTGGGTACCGTGCTAGTACTATCTTATAAAAAACCACCATCTTATTTTTGGAAATGTTGAAAATGTGTAATATTTTCACCTAGCACCCTTAAAAATATTTTCATTCACACCACCCCCTTAACGTTAATAATTAAGTTACACAAAAATTGTTTATCTTTTAAATATCTTCATTAACCCCTACATCAATTTACTTTTACATCAATTATCTACACCACTCGACGTCTCCTCCACCACCAACAGTCGCCCTCACCACCACATCTCACCGCCACGACCACCACCGTATTGCGCGAGTACCGTGTTAGTAGATAGTAATTAACATGTGTAACCTTAAAGTAAAGATGATACGGATTCTAATTCTTTTGAGGACCCGCCGGACTCGTTCATGATGACACCGACCCATCAAGAACTCGTGGCTAGCGTTGGGTCTGGCTGTGTTCCAGAACCTATCCAACCTTTTTTATTTTAAGTATTGTTTTATTTTTGAACGTTTATTTGTTTCCGTAATTGTCGGGATTATACCCTATGTTTATCTACTTATTTTCCTATTTAAGGATTGTAATCATAGGTTGGAAGGTTAAGAATTATTAATAAGAGAAGAGTTAATTGCAAAATTGGTTCCTGTGGTTTGTATACTTTCGCAATGGGGGTCTCTATTTGACTATCTTCGCAAGGGGTCCCTATTTTGACTATTTTTCGCACATTTGGTCCCTTTTTGACGGATCCGTTAAGATGGGACGTTAAGTCATCACGTGATGGGCACGTGCATGGGCATTAACGTAATAAACCACCCCACCAGCCCCACTCAGCCTTTTCCCCCCTTTTTAAACCCTAACTAAACCCTAAATTTATAAATTAAAAAACGATTAACTCAAAAAAATCCCCAAAACTCTCTCAAAATACGATTAACATCCATTAATGCTCAACAATGTCGTAGTTGCTTCAATCAACTGATAAAGCATGGAATGTTGCTTGGATATATGGTGAGTGATTTAGGTTTTCAAATTTTTTTTGTAGTTGATCTCTAAGAAAGCTTGCATTAACCTAAATAGGGACCCCTTTTGCGAAGATAGTCAAATAGGGACCCCCATTGCGAAAGTATACAAAGTACAGGGACCAATTGTGACAACTCGTAATTTATTAACAACGGGTTAGTCCTAATCTCAATCATTATTATAATTTCGTCTAATTTAGAGATTATGACGTAGAAATTATTAGTTAATTGAACATTTTGGAGCAATCAACACTACCTTCCAGTCCTTGTTGAATACGATACCCTGAGCAATATTGAATAAACTTGATAGCCATCATCACACAGTTGGCTTACACAGATCAGGTTATATTTCAAACCATTCACAAATGCAACACGTCTGAACTTGACTTGTCCATTGTTCAGAACACCGTATCCTCAGTCTTTCCACAACCATCATTTCCAAAAGTAATGGAGGGTCCATCAGAAATGGTGAACTCCTCCGGCAGGGTCTTACATCCGGTCATCGTCCTGCCAGCAGCACTGTCAAGATACCAGATATATTTCTTTCGATCGCCCTGCACATCCACCAGATATTATCAGTTAGATTTGGGGGGGGGGGGGGGGGGGGGGGGGGGGGGGGGGGGGGGGGGGGGGGGGGGGGGGGGGGGGGGGGGGGGGGG
>CM067174.1:108567513-108644814 GCA_034093135.1 Erigeron breviscapus | reverse complement strand
AAGTGCCAGCATATGCTAAAAAGGGTAAATTACAGAACTGATTTCCACTCACAGATTGTTTAGGCTATCGAACAACTAATATTGAATACTTCAAATGAAACTGTGTGATCAGGGCACCTCACCTGAGATGAGAATCAAAAACACCCACATGGAGGTTTGACTTTGGGCATCTTGTCCTATGAAGTCACGTAAATTGTATTGTTGTATTGAATTGACTGAATAAATTAGGGATACAAGGAAGATATATATATAATAGACTAATTTACATTAAGATCCTCTCTAATATAGACTAATATAATATTAAATATATATGTGTATATATATATATATATATATATATATATATATATATATATATATATATATATATATATATATATATATATATATATATATATATATATATATATATATATATATATATATATATATATATATATATATATATATATATATATATATATATATATATATATATATATATATATATATATATATATATATATATATATATATATATATATATATATATATATATATATATATATATATATATATATATATATATATATATATATATATATATATATATATATATATATATATATATATATATATATATATATATATATATATATATATATATATATATATATATATATATATATATATATATATATATATATATATATATATATATATATATATATATATATATATATATATATATATATATATATATATATATATATATATATATATATATATATATATATATATATATATATATATATATATATATATATATATATATATATATATATATATATATATATATATATATATATATATATATATATATATATATATATATATATATATATATATATATATATATATATATATATATATATATATATATATATATATATATATATATATATATATATATATATATATATATATATATATATATATATATATATATATATATATATATATATATATATATATATATATATATATATATATATATATATATATATATATATATATATATATATATATATATATATATATATATATATATATATATATATATATATATATATATATATATATATATATATATATATATATATATATATATATATATATATATATATATATATATATATATATATATATATATATATATATATATATATATATATATATATATATATATATATATATATATATATATATATATATATATATATATATATATATATATATATATATATATATATATATATATATATATATATATATATATATATATATATATATATATATATATATATATATATATATATATATATATATATATATATATATATATATATATATATATATATATATATATATATATATATATATATATATATATATATATATATATATATATATATATATATATATATATATATATATATATATATATATATATATATATATATATATATATATATATATATATATATATATATATATATATATATATATATATATATATATATATATATATATATATATATATATATATATATATATATATATATATATATATATATATATATATATATATATATATATATATATATATATATATATATATATATATATATATATATATATATATATATATATATATATATATATATATATATATATATATATATATATATATATATATATATATATATATATATATATATATATATATATATATATATATTACTAATTAATGAGTAGATTATATATGATTTATGTATATGTATCATTCTTCAGTTTGCTGTTTATATGTTGCTTCATGCAGATTTCTGGTGGGTACATATACTGCACATCGGTGCAAATTTAAAACTCGTGTCAGAACTCAACACTTATCACCAAATATCACATACACTGTCAACCTTGTCTACAGAAATAAGGTCATACAACTAACAATGCCTGAGTGTGACAACTCGTAATTAATTAACATCGGGTTAGTCATAATCTCAATTAGACGGTCATTTGACGTGGAAATTATCAGACTTTTGGACTTTTGACTTAGTCAAATTAGACGTATCTTGATGACGTAGACTTTTAGCTATCTAGACGAATGCCGAGTCTTAAAATAACTTTAAATAAATATTTAAAGGTTATGTCTTGTACAAAATAAAAAGACTATCTAGACTTAATATTGTAAAGTTCACTTTGACGAAACTTTATTGACTTGTCTTAATTAAAATAAGACGAAGGAAAATACCTTTACTTTACATTTTTAATCTTTTGGTCAAACGGTATTTAATCGTAAGCACTTTACTAAATTTAGGGATACAAAATATCCCCAAATGAGCCACATGGGCTGGAAAATGAAATGTGAGGCAGGGAGTAAAACACCCCCCCTTTCCCTCCTTTCTTTCTTTTTGATCAACACAAAACACACCACACACAAACACAAAACACACCACACATATCACCAACACTCTCAAGGATCAAACTCTCTCAATCTCTTAGCATAATCAAATCTGATTTTGGGAAAAAGAAGTAATCAATTAACAAGTATTCAAGGCATCATCATCATCTTCACCATCTTAAATTATCTTCAAGAACATCAATTTTTGGTAAGTCTAAATCATCCCTTTTGCGTCTATTTATGTTTACTTACTCTTTTCTAGTCATTTCGAGCTTTTACATGGCCTAAAACAACTTGAAATGGATTTAGGGTTTAAATAGGGTTTTGGTTTGATTTGATCGTTTCGGAAGATTCGATGATGTTATGGATGAAATTATGGGTTGGGTTATGTGTATTTATGGTTAATGATGTTTAGTTATGCTTCAAATTGAGTTACAAACTCTTACAAGTCGTTTTGGGTTGGTTTGGGTCGAATTTGGAGTATATTGGGTTGGTTTTCTGCACTTGAAGCTGCAGGTGCAGGCTGCAGAGGGTGGCCACTGCGGCGCAGTGGGCACAGCCCTTCCTCACTGCGGCGCAGTGCCAATGCACTGGTCCCTGGTTCGATTTAGCCCACTGCGGCGCAGTGAGCATGGTTCTGGCTCACTGCGGCGCAGTGGATACCTTCTGGAAAATTTTTGCGCATCAATTTTCAAATGTTAATAACTTTTGATCCGTAACTCCAAATAAGTCGCATGACCTATCGTTGGAATCGTAAGAGATTCTAGTTACGAGTAATAACCCTCTTTTTGTATGAATCTTCTCCCATTTCTAAAAATGTCGAGTCAAATGTGTCTTGTTCACACTCATTTAAGTTGTAAGCGTGATTAGAGACTTATGATTTGACTAAATCGAGCTAAATCAACTTGTTGGAGGTTGTAAGGTTAGCATTGTGGTATTTTGTACCACTTTATAATGACTATGTCATTGATTTTACCAACTAAGGGTAAATAAAACGAAAGTTAGAAATACGTTATCGGTTTTGGCATTCTAGGATTGATAGCTAAGTAGTTGTACGTAGGATACTTGTCGTCGTGAGATTTGATCCTCACCATTCGTGCTCATATCCTAGGTTTTGGATAGACGTGGAGACTAGACTGCTCTTATTCTCAGACTGCTCATACTTTTAGCTCTGTGATCGCTAAGGTGAGTTTATGGCGCCCTTTTTCCTTTTACTTTGGGCCTGAAAAGCATGTACTGTATACACGACTACTTTATAAATGATTTGTCTATGTCTATGCCATGAGATTTGGTAAATGAAATCATTTGTCTTATAATTGCCATGTTGACGGCTGTCTGAAAATGTGTATACATGTCTTATGAAATTTTGATCTATATGTCTTGACTTGCCATGTTGTCGGCTGACTAAATTGTTCTTTGTGTTTGACGAACTAAAATGATCCCTCTTATGTAGTTATTACCATTATGAGATCCTAATGGTTGTCTTGTCAGATTTTGTGTCTGACTGTCTTTGTTCTGGTCCGCACCCCATTATAGACGGGAGACCTGTGCGAGGTATTTTGGTCCGCACCCCATTATAGACGGGAGACCTGTGCGAGGTATTTTGGTCCGCACCCCATTATAGACGGGAGACCTGTGCGAGGTATTTTGGTCCGCACCCCATTATAGACGGGAGACCTGTGCGAGGTATTTTGGTCCGCACCCCATTATAGACGGGAGACCTGTGCGAGGTATTTTGGTCCGCACCCCATTATAGACGGGAGACCTGTGCGAGGTATTTTGGTCCGCACCCCATTATAGACGGGAGACCTGTGCGAGGTATTTTGGTCCGCACCCCATTATAGACGGGAGACCTGTGCGAGGTATTTTGGTCCGCACCCCATTATAGACGGGAGACCTGTGCGAGGTATTTTGGTCCGCACCCCATTATAGACGGGAGACCTGTGCGAGGTATTTTGGTCCGCACCCCATTATAGACGGGAGACCTGTGCGAGGTATTTTGGTCCGCACCCCATTATAGACGGGAGACCTGTGAGAGGTATTCTGGTCCGCACCCCATTATAGACGGGAGACCTGTGCGAGGTATTTTGGTCCGCACCCCATTATAGACGGGAGACCTGTGCGAGGTATTCTGATCCGCACCCCATTATAGACGGGAGACCTGTGCGAGGTATTTTGGTCCGCACCCCATTATAGACGGGAGACCTGTGCGAGGTATTTTGGTCCGCACCCCATTATAGACGGGAGACCTGTGCGAGGTATTTTGGTCCGCACCCCATTATAGACGGGAGACCTGTGCGAGGTATTTTGGTCCGCACCCCATTATAGACGGGAGACCTGTGCGAGGTATTTTGGTCCGCACCCCATTATAGACGGGAGACCTGTGCGAGGTATTTTGGTCCGCACCCCATTATAGACGGGAGACCTGTGCGAGGTATTTTGGTCCGCACCCCATTATAGACGGGAGACCTGTGCGAGGTATTTTGGTCCGCACCCCATTATAGACGGGAGACCTGTGCGAGGTATTTTGGTCCGCACCCCATTATAGACGGGAGACCTGTGCGAGGTATTTTGGTCCGCACCCCATTATAGACGGGAGACCTGTGCGAGGTATTTTGGTCCGCACCCCATTATAGACGGGAGACCTGTGCGAGGTATTTTGGTCCGCACCCCATTATAGACGGGAGACCTGTGCGAGGTATTTTGGTCCGCACCCCATTATAGACGGGAGACCTGTGCGAGGTATTTTGGTCCGCACCCCATTATAGACGGGAGACCTGTGCGAGGTATTTTGGTCCGCACCCCATTATAGACGGGAGACCTGTGCGAGGTATTTTGGTCCGCACCCCATTATAGACGGGAGACCTGTGCGAGGTATTTTGGTCCGCACCCCATTATAGACGGGAGACCTGTTAATGATATTATTTTTAAAAACGGTGCTATGATCAATATAGAAGTAGAAGGCATCGAGTTTCAACCCACGAAATATGTATCTAGCTTACAAATCCTCTACTAAAGAAACTATTCAACCTATAATTATCTGAGTCGTCCGACCAATTTGGTTATTATTTTGCTATAGGTGGAAGAACGCCAAGTCTCGTATGACGAGAAGCAGGAGGATATACAACCACCGGTCATATTCAGATGACGACACATATTGGGAACAAAACTGCCAAATGATTATCAAGAGATAATCAAGCTGTCAAAGGATCAGTGGCAGAGCTATGTGGCGGTCATGGCAACCCCACAATTTCTATATAACTCTATATTTCTAGTACTATTTTATGTATTTATCTAGTTTTAAAGGTAATTGGCAACCCCAAACTGATGTAATTTAATTCTGTAGTTTGATTTATACTCTTATTAGTATCATAAAAATTGTTTGGCGACCCCGAGAATCCTGGTTGCGCCACTACAAACGATAGAGTGGAATGGAAAACCAAGGAGGAGCTCTACTCAGTTATTTCCCAAGGGTTCCTAATCAACTATGGTTCTTTTTATAAAAGGCTATTCAATAATGGACAGGTAAAGTTAATATTATCACTTTCATTTTCTAAATCTTTTATAACATAATACCATTATTAATTCAATTACCGTATATGTTGCTGTTGTGGGGCCTATGAGATTTGTTTTACCAGTTTTGCAAGAAGAAAGTCACGCGATATGACACTTCTAAACAGTTTGTGCTTACATATCTACATTATTAATTGATTTATAGTGGTTTTCTCTCGATAAGATTCGGAAGAATTGTCTAATGCTCTCAGCAAGAGCGGCTTTTAAAGTGAACTGGACGAAAACTAGTTGGGTGAAATCAGAATATTCCAGGTTCTTTTTTTTTATGTCTTTTCACAATATTTCTTTTTGAATGTGCTAAGATAAGGTTACACATTTTTGTAGGTCGTGTCTAGTTAACAAGGGGTTTTGACCTACTTGGTTACCACCTAGGGATTTTTAACCGTCGATTTTCATGAGAAACATATTTATGATTCATGAGTTTCTTTTTTTTTTTGGTTAACTTGAATGCCAAAATTACATTTCAAGCAACTGATGCATACATTTGACATAAACAAAGTACGGGGTAACATTAAAATACCAAATGACATCTAACACTCAAACTTCTCAAATCCTTTCAGATATTATCTTTTCGTTTTTAATTTTTTTATAACATACAAGTTGATTTTCTGAGTTGTTGCAGATTTGGTGAAGTGCTTATGATCAAAAAACATGTGGAAGCTCTATGTCAAAACGAAATAAAATACCAAGTGTTGGATCAGTGGTAAACACCTTAGCCTCTGGAGACAGAGGTCATGGGTTCGATCTTCATCCCATGCAAAGGTTGGAGGGCCTTTTCTACCATTTAGGTAGAAAATGGAAGCAGCCTCTCTACTTAGGTAGAGGTAAGGTCTGCCTACATCTTAACCTCCCCCATACACCGTCGAGGTATTGGGGCTCAAAACCCGCAGAAGGCGGCACTGAGCAAAACGTTTACAAAGAAATAGGCCTCTATTTTATTTATAAAAAAAACATTAAAAAAATTAGAAATGAGGGTTTCACTCAAGTTGGGAGTTACACAACCTCACATTTCCTTCCTTTTTTTACAAATTGTTACAAAGAAAAGAAAAATTGAAATAACTCAATTATCTTTACTAAAAAAGAGTTATTAGAAATCATTCGGTTTGCTTTTGATGGACTAATTTAAAGGCTAAACTTTTATCTTACTGATTTACACTCTATGTATTTGTCTTTTAAAATATTCCCATTATCAACTTTACATCAGTTACACGTACATAAATCTACATTACTCGACAATGCCGCCACCACCAATAGTCGTCGCCACTGTCGCCAACACTAATAGTAACAATTAGCAAAACGTTGTTTTTTTATGAAGAAAGATTTCCCTTTTCAAACATCCAAAAAAACTATGAAGATTACAACGAAAATCCAATAGCATACCATGATTGTCTTTGCCATTATGAGAATACAAGCACACGGGTTAAACACATCAATAACGTCTATACACACACCAATCAATTTTAGATAAACATTCACCATACGTGAGTAAACTCTTATATGCGTGTATAGTCACTTTGACCAGAAAAGTCAAAGCACCATACTCGCTGTATCAATGTATACTTCCCGTATGATGGTCACCTGCTACAATTAAACAAAATCTATAACTTTACGACTTGACAAAAGCTTAAAGTTGCAGATTATTGCTTGCAGCTCTGTTATAAACGAGTTACATTTTAAACCCGTGTGCTTGTGGTAAATTACAGTTTTACCTTATTTATTTCTTCTTTTTTTTTGTCGATAAGATTTTTTACGATTTCTTAAAAGCACCCTTATATACCTTGATAATGGGAGGTAAACGATATCACATCGTCTGAAAACATAACAGCTGATTAAGGTTGGTCAAACCATGTATTGTATGTGTTTGGGTTAGTATAAGAAGTTAGTTTAATTATATTTCATTTTAAACGAATAATTAAAAGTATGAGGCTTACAAATGAGGCTACGTAGTACGTACAGTCGTACACTCTTTTAATTTGGCATGGTCTTATTTGAAGTTCTCCACCGGAGATTATATGGTATAAATATAGGGATGGTAAGGTTAAGTTTTTTGTGCCTATGTGTTAAAGGAAGGTTCTTAAAGGAAGAATTCGATGAGATTATTATATTTCAACATCGCATGAACCCGAGTTCTTTAGAAGTATTTCCAGATGTTGCGTGTGAATGTGATCTCATCATGCCTAGCTTGTAAACGAATTGAATGAACACAATTGAGGTATTGTTCATTTCTCTTAACCTCCGGTTCAAGAACAGATTAACAAATACAAAATTGTCTTCATATTCATTCATCAAGAAAAGTGGTTTGTTTATGTTCGTTCTTTTGTACGTGTTCATAAACGATTACAAACAACTTATAAAATGGAACTTAAATGTGTAAAATACGGCTTAATATACAGGTGAAGTGGTTAATTAGGTCCTAGTATAGTTCTTGACAAAATCGAAACAATAAATAAAGCAAACAAATAAAAAAAATGTGGGACTAGCTGCTGTCCCTGCTGATGCCAAGAACTTCACATATTCAAATCTCTGTGGACCTAGAATTTCGTAACGGGTTAATACTATTGATTCTTACTGGGCCAAAGCATTAGGGCCAAGCCTTGTGTGGGCTTTCTAGGAATAGTAGCACTCCCATTTGACCATTTCATTTCTTGCTTTGATTTGTTGGTTTATTGACTTTGACCGACCCGACGACCAGCCACTCACACTCATACTTTACATTTTTATAATTTTTGACTTTTCTTTTTTCTTTTTGTGGCCTGGGGGAAACCTCTCACAGAACATCCAATTTTTTGTTTAGAGCCGTGACCCACTGGGATTTTTAAATCTTTCTTCTTTTCATTTTCATTTTTTCATCATTCAGTGGTCACACGCATTATAACAAGAAAATCTTCATTCCTTCATCACTCAAATAGTCAAATCCACCATCTTGTCCATCCACTCAATTAATTAACAGCCATTATACCATTATCTTTATCCTAAACTCAACTCAACTCACCCAAATGGCCAAGGGAGATGATAAATGTACCACAAGTTTTAATAGATTTATCACACTGTATAAGTTTTACAGCAAACTGTACAAATAGGTAATGCATGAATGTGGTAAAATTATCAAAATATATGGTACAAATATCACCTCTCAGTGGCCAAATCTTCGCGGTGATTCATTATTTGGGTAATTGATCATCGTGGGAGCAGTGAATGTAAAATCAAATATTAACTTTGACAATAATCTGTCAAATTTGTCTGTTATAACTTCTAGTATTAGGATGTGAATATGTGATACAGTAAAACTAAAAACTGAAACCATTAATTGTGTACCGGGTTAAGTTGATAAGAGTCTAAGACACCCACCTAGTGATTGAGTTAACCAACATGAGTATTTTTGTTTTGAAACAACAGCCTAATAGCAAAGTATATTATACAATAGCAATAGAGAGAAAAGTAATATGATTTCCATTGATCTTGAATACTCTTGGTTACAATGACTATATATAGAGTTATAAAAGTCTATACAATAAGTACAATAATAATGATAGAATATGAGGAGCTTGGGAGGTAGAAATGTGGATAGCCACATAATAAGTATTTTATAACACTCCCCCTTGGCTATCCACGGGTAAGAGAATATGCCTCGTTAAAACCTTACTAGGGAAAACCCAATGGGACAAAAGCCTAGTGAAGGAAAAAGAGTACATAGTTCTTTCGATACACTTGGGGATGCTGCCTCATTAAAAACCTTGCCAGGAAAACCCAATGGGACAAAACCATGGCCAAGGGAAAAAGAGTGCAGCGCGTATCTTCTCCCCCTGATGATCACATCACTTAAGCTCCTTGAGTCAATAATATCACGAACAAGCTTCCTTTGATATACAACTTCAATCGTTGAAAACATCCATGTTGCATTATCTTCATGTTGATCTGTCAATTAACTTATAATATATGATAAAGTTGATGCCAACATTTATAAATCCATATCCGTTTGTAATTGATCATCCTGCATTATCAAAACAAACTAAAACTGCTTTGATAGGTTAGTATAATGTAAACTTATACCTTTATCGCCTCCAAGGTAATAAAATATATGTTTTACCCATTCTAATACATTCCCATGGGATAAGAAATCTATCTGTACTAAAAGAACGAAAAACAATATATTGGAATATACGTTAATAATGACCAGATGCTACTCAGATATAGTATTTTGAATCAAGAATTTATCTCTACCTTTGAGGAATGAAAGTGATCAATATCAATATATACCAAGTGATCATATATACAAATTATTTAGTATACTCAATAGATAGATATAACCCACAAAAATATTTTCCTCATCATATAAATTCCTTTTGAGTTATTATTCATCACTCGAATGTTCGATTTTGTTTTATCGAGATTTTCCATCACACACATTCAAACATAAAATTGCCATAAAGATCTTATGCACTCATAATTTATTCAAATTTTATATTTCTTTAATATCCTTCGGCATATATAATAATTCATAGCTTCAAGCTAAATATTCAAAGAGACTTCATCATATGCCTTTTATATAAGATAGTTATAAAGTATTTCATTTACCTTCTAATAAATGTTGTTATCAAGATCTTTTCGAATATGTTTCTTGCAATTTAGGTCATTAGACATGGTTCATGCATCTTATATACTTCAAATATTACTACAATTTAAAGAATAAGGCAGACTCTATGCATTATATATATACTTATATATATAAATCCTCCTAGGATTAATAATATCTTTTGAGCTCAAAATCATCCATAAGACGCTATTTAATATTATTTCATATTGCCAGACTTATAAGATATCTATAGTTGCATCCACCACATGATAATAAAACTCATCGTAATCAAATCCATATCTTTTGCGAGAAATCCTTATTCCATAGTTAATTCGCAATGACCCAAGTATATCATATATTCATATATAGACATGCACTATATATTTATTCGTAACACTCTTCTTTGGATATCAATTATAGAAAATATTATGCCTTATGTATCACACTTGCAATTTCCTCATTTAATTTATAGTCCACATACATCAATAATATCAATATATACTTTCAAGTGTATGGACTCAAGGTCCCAAATTTTGCGTCTTTTCATTTGATCAATCATATATATATATATCTTAGCACTTTATTTCCATGAATGATTTCAAGATCCTCATATTTATATATATCATATATATATATATCTTAGCACTTTATTTCCATGAATGATTTCAAGATCCTCATATTTATCCATAGTACTTAGCGCTATATCAAAATCATTATCGACGTCGATTTCACTTATTCGATCGATTCCATAACTCTTAGACATGATATTCTTATGAGATCTCAATGTTTAATTTTCACTTTTTCAGGTACCTGAGGTTTCTTTAAAACCTTCATGTCTAGTTACATCAATAATCTTTAATGGGGTCTTTCATGCCTCGAATATGACCATCTTATTTTCTTGCTCCTTTTTTTCGAGGATTTTATTTGGAATCGAATCATGTACTATGCTTCAAGTATATGTATACTCATTACCAATCTGTAACACCCAAAGTTTAAAAATATGGGTTTTCAAAAATCTTTCACCTAACGGTGTTAAATTGCGGAAGTAAAGACTGTAAAAGTCAAAACCGATAAAAACATTTCGGTTTCTGCATTTAGTTGGTGTTACATGCCATATCAAACAATAGTTCAAATGAAAACCCAACGGTTGCCCAACATTAAACAACCGTTCACACATTATTACATATATTCGACATCAAAATGAAATGTAATCAAAAGTCTCCATAATAAGCAACTATGGGTAGCTAAGGAATCTGCGTGCTTTCTACCCACGCCCTCACGTCCTGCATCTACAAGTCCTTCAAGCTAAACCTGAAGGGAACAACCACATTAAAGAAACAAGTGTTAGCTATAAGAATAGCTAAGTAAGATCACACTTAATTTAAAAGCATTTGTCCAATTAAAACATTTCTTCGTTAATAGACAAACTCATTAGGCACAACACACAACACACATATCTGCATAACAACTTCATATCAATTAGGATAATCATCCTAAATGTGCCTATCCTGCATTAGTTCACACATTGTCACACATATCTTCGTTTACTGCATATAAGTGTGCCCTGCATCACACCCGACTGGATGATCAACCAAAGGCTAATCATCGTATGTCGTTAAGGAATAGCAAGCCAATCCATGAGTAATCCGTATGTGGAGGTTGGTCAAACCCCTCGTGTTACTCGCCCTGCATTATAAAGACCATGTTGCAAGGAGCCACCCAAGCAACAACTACGTCAACGTACTCGTCCGGCTAAGACTTGTACGGGTTAAGCTTAACACTTTCCCTGCATTATATTTACGAGCTCGATTTCACACATAATAGTTTAGGCAACACGCATAACCTAAACATAATCACACATTACCTTCATTTCGTTTGGGCCCTTAACGTGCAAGTGACATGGCAACCTACCAAGTCTAGTGAGCTAGGTGTACAAGCCATGTAGTATGCATATGTCACACATCAACTCCATTTCTACATTTCACACATAATAAGATACTTCGTAATTCTACATAAACTACATATTAATACACTACATTAAACAACACTTCATTTCACTACATTAGGGTCTGCATTTCAGGTCTCATGGTCAACTACATATCCCATAGTACCTTCCCGTGTAACCCGAGATACCCACATATATCATATGTTACCGTTAAGGAAGTTATAAGTATGAAACTTGCTTGTTGAACCCTCAGCGTGACAAAAGTAGTGTATCTTACCTCGATACGGTTTAACAACAAGCTACAAGCACAATACAACGATGACTAGGTGTCTCCAATAACCTAGAACAAATATAAGATCGAAATATAAGCTAAACGACACCTTTTGTAAAATCTGGGCAGGTGGTGCGCCGCACCTTCCAAGTGGTGCGTCGCACCAATCCTCCAGAAATTTCCTATCAACAATAGGTGCGCCGCACCTACCCTTTGGTGCGTCGCATATCGGGCTCCCATCAAAAAACAAAAACCTAAACTGGGCAGTGGTGCGCCGCACCACTCCCTTGGTGCGCCGCACCTGGGGTGCAGATCAGCAACTCAATTTTGTTCTTTGATCAAACGAATTCCATACGAACCCATACCCCAAATCCAACCTGGGGACTTAAAATTAACCCTTTTAATTGCACTTTCATCATCTTTAACCATCCTATTAATCCTTTAATCCTTTACATCATAAATCAATCCTTTAATCACCCGAATAACATGAAATCGGTGAACGTTTAATCAAATAACCCAACCCAAACCCTTATGACCTGGATTAAGACTAATATAAGACTCACACAATCATATTTCAAAAGAGGAATACTAATATTACCTGTATTAGGTGACAAAGATCCAAGATCTAAGCAATACACGATCGATTTGGCTCCAAAACGAATAGATCTAGTGAGAAACTTGAGAGGGAAGGAAGGGGATCGGCTAGGGCTTGTTTAGGAGGAAGAAAATCTGCATAATGGCTCTCTAATGACAACCCCTAAGCCTCTAAACCCATTTTTGACTTTGCACACATGTCAAAACTAGCCCCTAAGCTTCCTAATCCTTCATTATTGGTCACAAACTACTTTATTGACCATACACATCATTAATCCTTCATTAAATGTCACTACATAGACATTAATCTTCATATTACACACATTTATACTACACTAACATTTAGGCTTACAAGCCTCACACATAACACACATTAACTACATATAAGCATTAAATCTAAAATAGACTTAACGACACACACAATTTTGACTTAACGGCATTAGTCAACTAGTAAAGAAAAGTTTGGGATGTTACACAATCGGAGCATTAGCAGCTGGTATATGTGATTTCATCACTCTTTTTGGTCAGTCAACATATCTGGCAATTATCAAACTTAGTGAATGAGTTATTTCACAAACTTTAAGTTGATATATTCATTGGTGCGAGGATCTTTGATAATTCAATCTTACTCATTTCAGCTGCTTTCCATCTTCCCTAATATTGGGAATATCTCCCCCTAATGTTGGGAAACTATATCATATCAATGAGAAATGTAAACCATAAACAAATATCCCAATGATGGCTTTATCGACTACGTTCGCCTCTTTTATGTTTTAACTCATACCCAAAACAGCTATACTAGTGTCTAGTTAGTCAGACAGTTTCGAACTGAATCAAAGCATAAGTCTACATACTTCCAAGGCATGCTTATTTTCCCAACATTATTTTCAACATTCTTTGAGGTCTCATATTTGTGCATTGTGGTGGAGCAACTTTAACATATATTGCACAACAAAAAAATCTTATATGAGACATACTTGGTTTCTGACCATAAACCAAATTCAATGGGAAGGAAATACGATAAACTATTGGCATGATGCGAATTTACATTATTGCATGTTAAGTAACATGGCCCCAAACTATAAGTTACTCATTTTGCTCTCAAATGATCGGTATAAAACTAATCATTATTGCTAATACAAAATGGAACATGCTCTCAGTCTTAAATTACGCAAACTTCATGTTGCGACTATAGTAACCATTTAGACGATGCATCGATTTTAAACACTAAATGGTCCATAAGGTGGTGTATAGGCCTATACATTCCCACTTTGTATTTGTTCCATGAAGTTAATCATTATCCCCAAGTGGTAAAAACTATTTGATTCTCTTTTAGAGCAATCAATATATAAAACTATTATATAGAAGAAACTGCTGGTTCTTCAATAAATTTTTCGCATCATTATTGACTCGGGATGGTCTAACCGGTCACGCCAATCAACTTTAAGTTCAATATTCATAAAACTTCAGGTTTATGACTATTGAAGCTCCCATCGCACTTGTCTATATATAATATAGTTCGAAAGAGGATTACCAACGATTACTTCTAATATGTACTCCTTTTAGTACATCAATACGATCTCTTTTGGAGCTTTCAAAGAATTTTGAGTCGTTGCATATGTTATTCCTCACATTCAAATGACGATAGCATATGCTTATTCTACATTTATCTCTTTCGACATCTTTAGTTCTTATTAATTCACATATTCACATTAGTGGTCAATTTGTGTATTAAACATATGCTCATGATACTAATGTCACCCTTGTCCATAATCTTTATATTATTAGTTATCGTATCGCATATAGCAAATGGACAAATTTTATGCTCACCAATTAAACGCTTATTTATGCTATTTAATTTTAGATATGTATAGTACTCAAAATGATCTTCACCCTACAAATTATAAATATATAAAAAGCTAGGCTTACCCACAAGTAGTTTTAAGTTTAGTAACCGCAGGTCAATTTATGTATGCATCATTTTCCTTGGTAATCATCACTTCTAGAATATATAGATTATAGATACCTTTTGTTTTCTTTCTTTAGTAAATAAAAATACGAGACATAATTCCTTTCGGTCAAATAACTGGAAGACCAACTCTATCTCTATACGATGATAATCTAAAGTAACTATCAAAATTAAAATGCATACTTTTGATACTATCCAATTGGCCATCAAATCAAACCCGCAAACAAGTATAACTGTATATGCATTTGGAGGCTAATAGATATTATTCATAATAATTGATAGTCTGCTACAATTCATTAAACATATATCATTATGACATGTTGTTGAGTCAAGGATTCGCTGACCAGACTTGGTCGCTGACGTGGGTCGTCAGCGAGTCATCAGCGAGTCAATGACTCTTGTCAGCGGGTGGCTTACTTCCCAAGCTGTGTGTCAAGGCGGGAAGTTTTCAAACCATAAGAAGACAAGAAGTCACATGGTGGTTCTTCCAACTAAATATTACCTTATATGGCAAAGGTACAGTTGGGACCAAAACAAGGGTTTCTCTCTTTCATACCCGTTTTGGTAAAGAAGACAAAGGCTCCTGGATCAAAGTACAACGAGCCTATGAGGTGTCGACAACCACCATCACATCACTATCATTGTAAGGCTGTGTTGCCCTAATTCCTTCCTATATAAAGCAACACAGCCGCACCATTTATAGTGTGTGTTTTATCACCAAAAGTGTGTGACACTTTATTTGTAATTGCTTAAGTTTCTTTCTTCCTTTCTAGGCTTAGCAATTATCTAGTTCATTTGTATTCTTGTAAGACAAGTTGTAATATCGACCATGTATTCATCGTTTAATCAATGATACATATGATTAGACTTGCATAGTTTTATTACAATTGAACTTGTTCTTGTTTATGTTCTTTACTTTCTGTTCTTAACTCTTTGTCTAAGATAAACTAAACATAAGTGTGCAAATCAAGGACTGTCAAGTGGTATCAGAGACAACGTTTCTAAATTACTGAAACAAAGATCCGTTTGCATACTTATTTTCTTAAAAGTTCTCTCTTAATCTTTTCTTAAACAAGAACATGACTGCTGTTCCCACCCTTGTTAACACACGTGACTTCGGTTACGTATCCGTCCCTCCAAGATTCGAGCCCGATGACTTTGGGTCTTGGAAGGAAAGGATGTTACTACATATAGTGGGTGTGGAACCCTATCTAATGTCCATTCTGACCGTCGGTCCTTATATCCCCACTCTGGTTCAAAGAACACCAGGAGCAACTGTTGATGCTCCTGAGATTGTGATTGACATCGTCAAACCAGAGGTTCAATGGACTGACGATGAAAGGAGACTTGTTAATCTTGATGCAAGGCTCAAAAACATGATTGTCAGCACTCTTCCCACTGACCTCATGAAGTGGTCATTAGATATCCCTCTTCAAAAGAAGTTTGGGATAGATTGGTTAGCATGCATGAAGGCTCTGCTGCTACCATTGCCACTAAAAGATAGACTTAAAAAGAGCCTATGAAAATTTCTTTTCCCTCCCCAACGAAGGTCTAAACGGTTCATATACCCGATTTAAAGGGTTGCTGAACGACATGACCACTGTTGGTATCTCTCATGATGATTTTGAGGTATGCCACAAATTTCTTGATAGTTTACCTATCAAGTGGCAAGGTCTGAGACAAATCCTTAGAACCACTGAGCGACTCAATGGGCTAAACCTCGAGTCTCTCTTTGGCATGCTCCAGTTCGAAGAAAGAGCTCTTGCTCAAAATCTAAGAGCTGCCGCTGATGCACAGCATCGTGCGGGTCCCTCTTCTTCTTCTGTTTCCTCTTCTTCTCATTGTGCTCTCGACCCCTTGGCCCTTATCTCTGCTGAGCCCAGTAATCTTAATACTGGTGCCAGCTCTTCTATTCTTCTACAACCTATTCAATCTCTTGTTGATGATCTTGATGCTGAAGAGAAACAAGAGATGTTCAGTGACTTTATGGATTTTGCCTTAGTCGCTGGTAAAAGGTACTCCGGAAATGGAACAACCGTAAGTCGGTTGCTTCATATAAGCCTCCTGTTGACAAGTCTCAAGAGGAGTGCTGGAGATGTGGTAGAAAGGGACACTACCAAAAGGAGTGCAGAGTTGCTATACCAACTCCTGCTGCTCCTAAAACTAACCCTTTAAACCTGCTGATGAGTACAGGAATAAATACTATCAGCTGAAGGCCAAGGTTGCTGAAATGGAAGAGGCCAAAACACCAGCAAAAGGGCTGGTAGTTGAAGAGCATGACTGGGCTGAATCAGACGATTCAGACAGTGAAGAATATGTTGACGCCATGTGCCTTATGGCGCTCGCTGATGGAGATGCTTTGACAAGAAATCAAGTCTCCTCAAGTCAGTGGGTGAACGTCACCATTAAAAAGGTTTGTGCTCACTTCTCTGCTTCTGAAAGATAAAACAAAAATCTTCGAATCTCTTCTTTGTGACTTTCAGTTCGTTGAATCTATACGAGCTGATGTCCAATCTAAGCTTGACTCTTGACTCTATCTCCTTGGAGTTAAGCGAAAAATCTGATAGACTCAATGAGCTGAGGAATGTTCATGTTGAACTCCAATCTCATGAGTTGCTGGCACAAAAGGTTCAACTTGAGAATGAAAAACTCAAGCTTGAAGTTGCCAATCTTAAGAAGATTGTGACCTCCTGGTCAAAAGCTTCCAGGTTTCACCACCAGTGCCTAAACGAACAAGTCCCTGCCCAAGTTCAGGCAGTAATAGGCGGTGACTTTAATGCCGCTGCCTCTCTCGCTGACTTGTTTAATGATGAAGTGAAGCCTGAAATTTCTATTCCTCCATCTGCTGTCATCTCTCCTGAAGAGATGAAGAAATGGTATTTTGTTAGGGGTCTTAACGATTACCATAATGAAATGGAAGCTGGTACTACCTCTCCTACTACCAGCGACCCATCTAATCCTGCTGAAGGAAATGGTGTTGGCTCCCCAGCAAGCACTAGCAACCCCTATCCTCATCTTCCCATTGTTGGCATGATGCCAAACGAAGGAAGAGTTCAATACTCTTCTGGGAATCTTATGAAGGGGATATTGGTAGTGATGGTTTTAAACCCATTGCTCCTCAGCAAGTCACCATCAGACCTTCTGAACCCTTCAGAAGAAGTAAGGTTGCTATTCCCTATGACTATAGCACGCCTCAGCGAGCTAATCATATTAGTCAGCAACCTCAACCTATTTCTCAACCCTCTTCTTCTTTACCTTCTCAGCAAGCTCCTACCCTTGCTGACTGCAATACTGTGCAGGATGATCGTGTCATGCAGAGACGCGTCAGGTTTGGTGACGCTAGACTTCAGCAAGTTGGACCATCTAAGGTCCGACCTGCTGATAGACAAGTCCACCAGCATGTATCACAATCGATGCCTACTCCTATTTTGAGGCATAAAACTCCTCAAAAAGTGAGAATAACTAATACCCAAAATAGGTCTGTTACTCCTCAAAGAGGATACTTGCCTCATCAGCAAGTAAGACCTATCACTCCTCAAAGAGGACACTTGCCTCATCAGCAAGTAAGACCTATCACTCCTCAAAGAGGACACTTGCCTCATCAGCAAGTGAGATCTACTACCCCAAATAGGCAATACTTACCTCATAGGAAAATGAGGTCTGTAACACCTATTCAGCAACCAAGATCGATCACTCCCAAAAGAGTGCATCCATCTCAGCAGGGTCCTTCTTCTTCCTCTCACCCTGCTGTCCATCAAGCATGGAGTGTAGTCAAGGGATCAAAAAATCCCTCTACCTCTCAATCAGAGGACCCAAAAGGTAAGTCCATTCTGGGTCCTGCTCCTAAGATGCTTCAGCTTCCACAAAAGCATAAGCAAAAGCCCAAGCCAAAGAAAAAGGCATCTTCCTCTTCTGACCCCAAAATTAGCGAGCTAACTCAGCAAGTTAATGACCTTTCCTCTCAGCTGAAGGAATTTTTCCTTCAAAATCAACAAGGCAACAACTCTGGTAAAAAATGCTACAAATGTGGCAGCAGAGGTCATGTTGCTTCTAATTGTGACAACTCCAGGGACGCTCCTGAAGTTGACATTCAACCTAATCCTTCTTCAGCGGTTGCTTCCCCTTCCACTATCATCAGCGAAAGTTCTACTTCTGCTGATCGTATAAATAGTATAGGGGAGTCAACAAATCTCACTGAGGAGAACATTGCTGACTTCATTGCTGCTCAGCGAATCTCCTTCCTCTCTCTCAAGAGATCATTACCACTGGTCGAGGTAGTATTCTGGTTGAGTATGGGAACAACAATCAAGTCAGCAACTTGACTGTTCTAGATACTGGAGCCACTGTCACCTCTGCTGATCAATATCACACCTATGTGATTGATCGTGACATACCTCCTGCTCATCATCTTGTTGATAACTCTCCAAGTGATGAGAATACTAACTCTATTGCTCCTCTTCCACTTTCTACTGATGAAGTCGTCAGTAGAGGAGAATCACCCGAGTCTCCCATCTTTAACCCTGCTGACATGTCCGTCAGCGAGTTCAACAGTGAACCCATCTAAATCCTTCTGTTAAATCCATGCAGGGCTCGCTGGGAAAAGGTGTGTGGTACTTGGACAGTGGCTGTTCAAAACACATGACTGGCTCAAAGACCCTGCTGGATAACTACGTAGAGGCTACTGGTCCTACTGTAGTGTTTGGTGACAATTACACTGGACAAACTGAAGGTTATGGTCTTCTCTCAAATGGACTCATTAAGTTCAACAAGGTCGCTTATGTCAATGGATTAAAACATAATCTCATCAGCATAAGTCAACTCTGTGATGCTGACTACAAAGTGATTCTTGATAAACATCAAGGCACTGTGGTAAATGTAAACAAGGAAGTAGTCTTGGTTGCTCTAAGAAAACGAGATGTATATCTGGTTGACTTCACTCCTATCAAGACTGATAGTGAGACTTGTTTCTTTGCCAAGTCGGCTGCTGAACTAAATTGGTTATGGCACAAGCGTATGTCGCATGTGAATTTTAAAACCATTAACTCTTTGGCCAAAAAGAACCTTGTTCGTGGCCTCCCTCATCTTTCATTTGAGAAGGATAGACTCTGTGGTGCTTGTGAAAAGGGTAAAAGCCATAGAGCAACCTTCAAACCAAGCAAGCCAATTCTATCTCTGGCTGCTTTCATCTTCTTCACATGGACCTTTTTGGTCCAGTGAATGTCCAAAGTCTAAAGGGTAGCAGATACACTTTAGTAATCATGGATGAATACTCACGATACACTTGGACTATTTTTCTTCATTCCAAGAGTGATGCTGCTGAAGAGATTATTAATTTCATTAAGAAAATGGAAAATCTCAACAGCATAAGGGTGAAAGAACTCAGGAGCGATCATGGTACTGAGTTCAGAAACCACACTCTTGAAGCCTTTTGTGCTGATCAAGGGATCTCACAAAATTTCTCTTCTACTAGAACCCCTGAGCAAAATGGTGTCGCTGAAAGGAGAAATAGAACTCTCATCGAAGCAGCTCGCACCATGCTCAGTGAGTCCTCTCTACCCAGCAAGTTCTGGGCAGAATCTGTCAATACAGCTTGTCACACTCAAAATCGCTGTCTCATTGTCAAAAGACATGACAAGACAGCGTATGAGGTACTGAAAGGAAAGATACCACAGGTATTGTTTTATCTTTTAAAACTTCTTTGAGCTTTTGCATCTCTTCTTTGTATATCGACAAACAATCTTTAGCAACTGTCCACCTTGATGGAATTTTGAACTCAGGGCAACATTCCGAAAGTAGATCCCTAAACCCCTCATCATCAACAATACTAAATGGTCTATTATCTTTAATGCACATACGAGCTACACTTATTCTGCATTTTTCTTGGCTAAATGAATGATTTAGCAAAGAAGTACCCTTAGCTGTAGATCTTAAGTTCAATTAAGATTGTTTCTGCAAATCTGGTTTTTTTGTAAACGGGCGACCTTGTGCATACGTTTTTCAAATGATTCGCCAATGAACCTGTCCCATTTACTTTTGTATCACCAGCCATCATAATATTACAGTAAGGACATTTTGTTTTAGTCGCCCCCTTTTCGAAAGGAAAATGATCCCACACCCATGATTTCTTACGACCAGGTTTCTCTTCCTTTTCAACATTTTCCCCAACATCCTGGTTTTCATTTACATTTTTATTTTCACTATCAACATCAATCACTAGTTTCTCTTTGTTAATATTTTGGTTACTTGTTGCTTCCATCTATAAAATATAAGAATAAAACAAAGTAAAAAAAATGATATTTATTCCATGACAAAATGGTCCCCTGTTTATAAACAAACAAAAAAAACCGATATATAAAAAAACAATAAACTATTATCTTAACTTCTTGATTTACTAGAATGAAAGGATTCTGTTTACTTGATTTACTATATTTAAACTAATAAAGAACAAGAATTTAACAAACAAAATGGTCCCCTGTTTATAAACAAACAAATAAAAAAATCAATAAAGCAACAAGTCAACAACACATAACCCCACAAGAACTAAAAAGATCATATGGTTCACTTAAACTACTTCTCTGATACCAACTTGTAACACCCGTCGTTTAAAAATATGGGTTTTCAAAAACTTTTCACCTAACGGTGTTAAATTGCGGAGAGTAAAGACTGTAAAAGTCAAAACCGATAAAAACATTTCGGTTTCTGCATTTATGGTGTTACATGCCATATCAAACAATAGTTCAAATGAAAACCCAACGGTTGCCCAACATTAAACAACCATTCACACATTATTACATAAATTCGACATCAAAATGAAATGTAATCAAAAGTCTCCATAATAAGCAACTATGGGTAGCTAAGGAATCTGCATGCTTTCTACCCACGCCCTCACGTCCTGCATCTACAAGTCCTTCAAGTTAAACCTGAGGGAACAACCACATTAAAGAAACAAGTGTTAGCTATAAGAATAGCTAAGTAAGATCACACTTAATTTAAAAGCATTTGTCCAATTAAAACATTTCTTCATTAATAGACAAACTCATTAGGACACAACACACAACACACATACTGCATAACAACTTCATATCAATTAGGATAATCATCCTAAATGTGCCTATCCTGCATTAGTTCACACATTGTCACACGTATCTTCGTTGACTGCATATAAGTGTGCCCTGCATCACACCCGACTGGATGATCAGTCAAAAGACTACTCATCTTACGTCGTTAAGGAATGGCAAGCCAATCCATGAGTAATCCGTATGTGGAGGTTGGTCAAACCCCTCGTATTACTCGCCCTGCATTATAAAGACCATGTTGCAAGGAGCCACCCAAGCAACAACTACGTCAACGCTCGTCGGCTAAGACTTGTACGGGTTAAGCTTAACACTTTCCCTGCATTATATTTACGAGCTCGATTTCACACATAATAGTTTAGGCAACACACATAACCTAAACATAATCACACATTACCTTCATTTCGTTTGGGCCCTTAAACGTGCAAGTGACATGGCAACCTACCAAGTCTAGTGAGCTAGGTGTACAAGCCATGTAGTATGCATATGTCACACATCAACTCCATTTCTACATTTCACACATAATAAGATACTTCGTAATTCTACATAAACTACATATCAATACACTACATTAAACAATACTTCATTTCACTACTTAGGGTCTGCATTTCAGGTCTCATGGTCAACTACATATCCCATATACCTCCCGTGTAACCCGAGATACCCACATATATCATAAGTTACCGTTAAGGAAGTTATAAGTATGAAACCTTTGCTTGTTGAACCCTCAGCGTGAAAAAGTAGTGTATCTTACCTCGATACGGTTTAACAACAAGCTACAAGCACAATACAACGATGACTAGGTGTCTCCAATAACCTAGAACAAATATAAGATCGAAATATAAGCTAAACGACACCTTTTGTAAAATCTGGGCAGGTGGTGCGCCGCACCTGCCAAGTGGTGCGTCGCACCAATCCTCCAGAAATTTCCTATCAACAATAGGTGCGCCGCACCTACCCTTTGGTGCGTCGCATATCGGGCTCCCATCAAAAACCAAAAAAACTAAACTGGGCAGTGGTGCGCCGCACCACTCCCTTGGTGCGCCGCACCTGGGGTGCAGATCAGCAACTCAATTTTGTTCTTTGATCAAACGAATTCCATACGAACCCATACCCCAAATCCAACCTGGGGACTTAAAATTAACCCTTTTAATTGCACTTTCATCATCTTTAACCATCCTATTAATCCTTTAATCCTTTACATCATAAATCAATCATTTAATCACCCGAATAACATGAAATCGGTGAACGTTTAATCAAATAACCCAACCCAAACCCTTATGGCCTGGATTAAGACTAAAATAAGACTCACACAATCATATTTCAAAAGAGGAATGCCAATATTACCTGTATTAGGTGACAAAGATCCAAGATCTAAGCAATACACGATCGATTTGGCTCCAAAACGAATAGATCTAGAGAGAAACTTGAGAGGGAAGGAAGGGGATCGGCTAGGGCTTGTTTAGGAGGAAGAAAATCTGCATAATGGCTCTCTAATGACAACCCTAAGCCTCTAAACCCATTTTTGACTTTGCACACATGTCAAAACTAGCCCCTAAGCTTCCTAATCCTTCATTATTGGTCACAAACTACTTTATTGACATATACATCATTAATCCTTCATTAAATGTCACTACATAGACATTAATCTTCATATTACACACATTTATACTACATTAACATTTAGGCTTACAAGCCTCACACATAACACACATTAACTACATATAAACATTAAATCTAAAACAGACTTAACGACACACACATTATATTGACTTAACGGCATTAGTCAACTAGTAAAGAAAAGTTTGGGATGTTACAAATCGGAGCATTAGCAGCTGGTATATGTGATTTCATCACTCTTTTTGGTCAGTCAACATATCTGGCAATTATCAAACTTAGTGAATGAGTTATTTCACAAACTTTAAGTTGATATATTCATTGGTGCGAGGATCTTTGATAATTCAATCTTACTCATTTCAGCTGCTTTCCATCTTCCCTAATATTGGGAATATCTCCCCCTAATGTTGGGAAACTATATCATATCAATGAGAAATGTAAACCATAAACAAATATCCCAATGATGGCTTTATCGACTACGTTCGCCTCTTTTATGTTTTAACTCATACCCAAAACAGCTATACTAGTGTCTAGTTAGTCAGACAGTTTCGAACTGAATCAAAGCATAAGTCTACATACTTCCAAGGCATGCTATTTTCCCAACATTATTTCCAACATTCTTTGAAGTCTCATCTTTGTGCATTGTGGTGGAGCAACTTAATTATATATTGCACATTCAAAACTCTTATGAGACATATGGTTTCTGACCATAAACCAAATTCAATGGGGAGGAAATACGATAAACTATTGGCATGATGCGAATTTACATTTTGCATGTTAAGTAACATGGCCCCAAACTATAAGTTACTCATTTTGCTCTCAAATGATCGGTATAAAACTAATCATTATTGCTAATACAAAATGGAACATGCTCTCAGTCTTAAATTACGCAAACTTCATGTTGCGACTATAGTAACCATTTAGACGATGCATCGATTTTAAACACTAAATGGTCCATAAGGTGGCGTATAGGCCTATACATTCCCACTTTGTATTTGTTCCATGAAGTTAATCATTATCCCCAAGTGGTAAAAACTATTTGATTCTCTTTTAGAGCAATCAATATATAAAACTATTATATAGAAGAAACTGCTGGTTCTTCAATAAATTTTTCGCATCATTATTGACTCGGGATGGTCTAACCGGTCACGCCAATCAACTTTAAGTTCAATATTCATAAAACTTCAGGTTTATGACTATTGAAGCTCCCATCGCACTTGTCTATATATAATATAGTTCGAAAGAGGATTACCAACGATTACTTCTAATATGTACTCCTTTTAGTACATCAATACGATCTCTTTTGGAGCTTTCAAAGAATTTTGAGTCGTTGCATATGTTATTCCTCACATTCAAATGACGATAGCATATGCTTATTCTACATTTATCTCTTTCGACATCTTTAGTTCTTATTAATTCACATATTCACATTAGTGGTCAATTTGTGTATTAAACATATGCTCATGATACTAATGTCACCCTTGTCCATAATCTTTATATTATTAGTTATCGTATCGCATATAGCAAATGGACAAATTTTATGCTCACCAATTAAACGCTTATTTATGCTATTTAATTTTAGATATGTACAGTACTCAAAATGATCTTCACCCTACAAATTATAAATATATAAAAAGCTAGGCTTACCCACAAGTAGTTTTAAGTTTAGTAACCGCAGGTCAATTTATGTATGCATCATTTTCCTTGGTAATCATCACTTCTAGAATATATAGATTATAGATACCTTTTGTTTTCTTTCTTTAGTAAATAAAAATACGAGACATAATTCCTTTCGGTCAAATAACTGGAAGACCAACTCTATCTCTATACGATGATAATCTAAAGTAACTATCAAAATTAAAATGCATACTTTTGATACTATCCAATTGGCCATCAAATCAAACCCGCAAACAAGTATAACTGTATATGCATTTGGAGGCTAATAGATATTATTCATAATAATTGATAGTCTGCTACAATTCATTAAACATATATCATTATGACATGTTTTGTTGAGTCAAGGATTCGCTGACCAGACTTGGTCGCTGACGTGAGTCGTCAGCAAGTCATCAGCGAGTCAATGACTCTCGTCAGCGGGTGGTTTACTTTCCAAGTTGTGTGTCAAGGCGGGAAGTTTTCAAACCATAAGAAGACAAGAAGTCACATGGTGGTTTCCAACTGAATATTACCTTATATGGCAAAGGTACAGTTGGACCAAAACAAGGGTTTTCTCTTTCATACCCGTTTTGGTAAAGAAGACAAAGGCTCCTGGATCCAAGTACAATGAGCCTATGAGAAGTCGACAACCACCATTCTATCACTATCATTGTAAGGGTGTGTTGGCATCGATTTTAAACACTAAATGGTCCATAAGGTGGCGTATAGGCCTATACATTCCCACTTTGTATTTGTTCCATGAAGTTAATCATTATCCCCAAGTGGTAAAAACTATTTGATTCTCTTTTAGAGCAATCAATATATAAAACTATTATATAGAAGAAACTGCTGGTTCTTCAATAAATTTTTCGCATCATTATTGACTCGGGATGGTCTAACCGGTCACGCCAATCAACTTTAAGTTCAATATTCATAAAACTTCAGGTTTATGACTATTGAAGCTCCCATCGCACTTGTCTATATATAATATAGTTCGAAAGAGGATTACCAACGATTACTTCTAATATGTACTCCTTTTAGTACATCAATACGATCTCTTTTGGAGCTTTCAAAGAATTTTGAGTCGTTGCATATGTTATTCCTCACATTCAAATGACGATAGCATATGCTTATTCTACATTTATCTCTTTCGACATCTTTAGTTCTTATTAATTCACATATTCACATTAGTGGTCAATTTGTGTATTAAACATATGCTCATGATACTAATGTCACCCTTGTCCATAATCTTTATATTATTAGTTATCGTATCGCATATAGCAAATGGACCAATTTTATGCTCACCAATTAAACGCTTATTTATGCTATTTAATTTTAGATATGTATAGTACTCAAAATGATCTTCACCCTACAAATTATAAATATATAAAAAGCTAGGCTTACCCACAAGTAGTTTTAAGTTTAGTAACCGCAGGTCAATTTATGTATGCATCATTTTCCTTGGTAATCATCACTTCTAGAATATATAGATTATAGATACCTTTTGTTTTCTTTCTTTAGTAAATAAAAATACGAGACATAATTCCTTTCGGTCAAATAACTGGAAGACCAACTCTATCTCTATACGATGATAATCTAAAGTAACTATCAAAATTAAAATGCATACTTTTGATACTATCCAATTGGCCATCAAATCAAACCCGCAAACAAGTATAACTGTATATGCATTTGGAGGCTAATAGATATTATTCATAATAATTGATAGTCTGCTACACACTCTGTATTGATATCTATCGATGAATGTTTGATTCGAGAGGCTGGAAAAGCTTATGAGTATTCGACTCAATTTAATTCAAGGTGACTTCTTGTCCTCATCCTTTTGCTACTTACCAGTTACCACCGTTGTTGCTAGCTAAGCTATGTTCTAATTTCGTTTTCTAGCTAATGAGTAAATTATATACATATGATTAATGTATATGTATCATTCTTCAGTATGCTGTTAATTTGTTGCTTCATGCAGATTTCCAGTGGGTACATATTCTGCAGATCGGAGCAAATTTAAGACTCGTGTCAGAACTCAATTCTTATCACAAAATATCATATACACAGTCAACCTTGTCTACAAATATAATTTCGATAAACCTATTTATGGTTCGACACAAGTTATAATGCTCCAATACAAGTTAGATGGGGAGACAAAAACTTGGACTTCTTACCTTGCTGATTATAGAGAAGATGGGTGGTACACGGTTGAATTATATCAATTTACTAGCGACGGGACACCTGTTAATCTTGATATTATTTTTGAATTCCATGATCATGACTTTCTAGAACTAGAAGGCATCGAGTTTCAACCCACGGAAAATGTAACTAGCTTAGAAATCCTCTACCAAATAACTATTCAATCTGCTACAAATACATTTTTCTTCGGTGGTAAATCCGACCGATTTGGTTATTGTTTTGTTATAGGTGGAAGAATGTCAAGTCTCAGATGATGAGAAGCAGGTGGATATGCAACCACCCTTATCATATTCAGATAATGACACACATTGGGAGCAAAAATTGCCAAATGATTATAAACACATAATCAAGCTGTCAAAGGATAGAGTGAAATGGAAAACCAAGAAGGAGCTCTACTCCAACTTTTGCCAAGGGTTCCTAATCAACTATGGTTCTTTTTTTGAAAGGCTATTCAATAATGGACAGCAGGTAAAGTTGATATTCAATAATATTCATCACTTTCGTTTTCAAAACCTTTTGTAATATAATTCCATCATTGATTACCATATATGTTGCGGTTTGCTGAGGCCTTTGAGCTTTGTTCTACCAGTTTTGTTGAAGGGAGTTGAAGGCTTGAAGCCATATGATACTTCTAAACAGTGTACTTACATATCTACATTATTAACTGATTGATAGTGGTTTTCTCTCGATAAAAATGGGAAGAAATGTATAATGCTGTCAGCAAGAGCAGCTTTTGAAGTGAACAAGATCAAGAAAGCAAGAGCGGCTTTTAGAGTGAACAAGATCACGGCTTTTACTTGGATCCAATCAGATGATTCCAGGTTCATTTTAAGTCTTTCCACCATTTTTCTTGTTGAATGTTCAACTTTTCATTTCTGTACACATTTTTGTTGGTTGTCTTGATAACATCCTACTTGGTTACCACCTAGCTAGGGATTTTCAACCCTGGATTTTCAAGAGATATATATTTATGATTCATGAGCATTTTTTTTGGTTAACTTAAATGCCAAAATAACAGTTCAGGGAATTGATTAACAAAGTAATGAGTAAAATTAAACACGCCAGATGCAGTGGTGGATCCACCTATGAATTAGGGGGGTCACATGACCACCCTTGCAAATTAATTAATCTTAGAGAGCTAATGTAAAAAGGAACCCTCTTGAAGAAAAAAGATGATAAAAAAAAGCTTGATCTTTATTTTGTAATGGTGGAAATTAACCTCTAGTTCCTGTGAGGAAGATGAAACATTTATTTGTCATCTTCTATCATATGTTAACTTTACCTCTTGCTAGTTACGTAGTTGCACATGTTAACTTTACCTCTTGCTAGTTACTTGTATAACTATCAATTTTCTTTAAGTTTTACTCCGTATCTTAATTTTAGATTTATTCATTTTTTGATCAGAAAAGTGATTGACATTTGTTTTAAGCCTATTAACATAGTTATATTTATGGGTTTGTAAGTTTATACAATTGATTAGTTTTTGATATTCATATAAATTTAACTTTAAATAAAACAAAAGTATGATTATCATATAATACTAGTTTTGATATAATTTTTTTTTAATAGTAGACATTCAGGCTCCGTTAACAACAACATCTACAAACATCAATAAAGTATTGTAATATTAATTTATATATTTGTGTTTTGACTCAACTTACCTGACCCGGCATACCCGACCCATTTTTTTAAACTGGCCTAAACTAGTCTCCGAGTCAAGGTCTTAAAGGACCCTCCTAAGCTAAAATCCTGGATCCGCCACTGGCCAGATGACATCTAACGTTCAAACTTCTCAAATCCTTTTTCAGTTATTAGCTTTTCCATTTTGAGCATTTTTATCATATACAAGTTGATTTTCTGAGTTGTTGCAGATTTGGTGAACTGCTTATGATCGACAAATATGACGGATCTCTATTTCAAAGCGAGATAAAATACCAAGTATTATCACTTCGAACAAAATATGCATGTTACCTTGTGTACAGATTACCAGAAGACCAATCAAATTTTAAGATGCTGGGGTTAGTGAGTTATAAATATGTGGGTTATATTTGTTCACATAAATATTGGCTTAGAAGTAGGTTTTGGCCGATCTATTTAGTTAGTCCGCAAACCCCAGTTATAAGACCAAAGGTTGATGAAAACACCCACAACCCATTGATTAGACCGAAAATAAAAGGCCTCCCGCAACAGAGGAGCGACATTGGATGGAAGTACAAGTATACGAATTTCAGACTGCTACTACGGGGGGAGTTATTCCGATTCTCGAACTGACACTACGGGGGTTTGGGAGTCTACTTGGGCTTATGATTCAAGGAGTAGAGGTTAGACCCATATAGAGATTATATTCAAAGTGATCCATGCAGTTAATCCATGTTGTGACAGTGTGTATTAAACCTGTATGTGGTTGTTGCTTCGAGATGCTCAAATCATTTGCTTTTTGAGATTAGAAATATGTCTTTGATTGCAATTGATTATTAAACATGCTGGTAATTGTTGAATATGGTCTAGGCTCAAAGCACAATTATATAATGAAAGGAAACGATGCCCCTTGGATGTCTGTAGATATTAATCTGAGTATACTGAGTCATATAAATGATTTGTGGGAATGTCACATTTAAATTTGTTGAATATAATCTTAATTCCATCAGGCCTGAAGGCCAAAGCCAAAGACTCAAATGTTTTATAGAGCAATAGAGATTATTTGTGTTGAAGTCGATTAAAAAATGCATCATAACAGAGCATATGAAAGATTACTTATTTATAAGAATGTGAACTCATGAAAAAACACTTGATGAGTATGTTAACCAGGTCAATTGCCAAATGGTAAGGGGGATTAATCACCCAAGTAGATAAAGAGAAAAAGAACATGAAAACATACCTGTAAATGTAGTACAATTTCAATTTCATTCACACCGAATTCATTGTTGGGCGTTCTTCACGATCTCTCTTCAGACATTTATATGCTATTGCTGCAAACACCTTCAATGAATCTGGATCTATTTGCTCCGCTAAATGATCAAATATTATCAAATATTCCACAGTGCCCACTGCCATGGTACACGAGAAATGTGTGTTGCTGGTTAGCATGACCTATTTTCGAGAGACCATAATTTGAAATCTTGGCTTCCAGTTATCATCCTACAATGTTGGATCTCTTAATATTACAATGTCAGATTCTGCGTGTGTACCTTCAGGTTGTGAAGGTACTCTAATCAACGAGCAGCCCCAACACAAATCAGGAGGCATCGTATCCAAGTGAGATCAGTGCTACTTAGGTACAATACGAAACTTTTGTTGACTAAAGATAATATGGTTATCAGCTTGTAACCATATCTTGACACTTTCAGCTTACTTAACTTAATGTTAAGCTATAAAGACATCATACTTAACAAATTATATTAACTGAAATATAATCGCTTAACCATTATGAATCAAAGGAAGATTTAACTTGCCAAACTAATACAATCTTTCCATTTAGACATTTTATCAAACACCATAAGTGCATAAACGTATTTACTAATAAAATCCTTCCTTTGTAAATCAATTTTTTGAGGTTAACCATATCACACTATTGATATGGTTACAACATCCCAAAATCAATAAAATATAACATAATTTGTAGCTATTAACTCAACAACATGAACTTTTATTATTATGACAACACTATAATACTAATAAACTAGAAACTGAACACGGAAAAGGATCTATACCTCATGTGAGCTTTTTCATGGCACCAAATCAAGGTTTAAACTCACTTCTTGATCCCTTTGCTACTGAATTTCGGCTATAGCAAAACATCCACCAATTATCTACATTTCTTATTAATGTTTTGAATCTTGAACTTGTTTCATGTAACCATCGCAAAATTCTTTAAACCCGTGTCTTAGTTGACCTCCCAACTCGATGTCGTTGTAATCCACTAAGCTTCTATCGGCTAAATAAGAACCAACGAAGTTGCCAAAAGAGGTTTCGGGTAATGGTGGGTTCATTCGCCCCCGCATGTTTACAAGGGTCATTGCTATAGATGATGTTATTTTGAGCCCACCTTTCAAGTTCAAAACTTTGTGCTCTTATGTTCTCATGTAGTACAATAATTTATACAGTAAAACATGATCTCTATGTGAATTAAGTTTACGTTGTAAACATGCATGCTTGTAACAAATTCTTTTTGGATTTCAGAGGCTTCAATGTTAAATGAATAGTATATATATATGTGCTTTCTTGTATAATAAAGGCATTTGTCCTTTCTACTTACTTAGCTGTGAAACTCAAACTGACACAGGTTAGGTCAACATAGAAAAACAAAGCTAACGCTAGAAGCTCGCACTCTTGAAACTTTAATAATGTCCGATGAAAGGAATTGTTATAGACTGCAAGAGTAATTAAAAATATTTAATATGTAAATAATGTAATAAAGTCATCTATGATGGTTAGATTTAGTCATCAGATCCCAACTTATCAGGTGTAAGTTGACATCTTCTTACAGGTTCTGCACATGAGACTTCTTAGAATACGGGTTTAAATGCCAGCAAATAATGTTTAAAAAAAAAGGTAACTTAAAGAACTGATTACCACTCACAGATTGTTTAGAGTAAGATAAAAAATACACCCATATGGAGGTTTGACTTTGGGCATCCTGCCCCAACTACATATTATGATATTAAGATAAGATCATGACACATATCAAAAAATTAAGATAAGATCAAGCGAGATATATGAGTGTGTAAACATGTTAAGCACCGACGGATTGTTTAGGCCATACATAACAGGTGGAATTAAAAACTTTTTAATATGTTATTACACTATATATAAGCTAAGTTAGCATCTTGTTTCAAGTGATCTGAACATAAGGATTTTCAAGATACTGGCTAATGGCCTTCTTGTTGTAACTCCTAAATAAGGTCAGTTGACCATACTTGATAACCACCCACAAATTCTTTATTCTATAAACAGCTGGAATTGATTTTTTTATATATTTATATAATCATGGACATTTCACCTGATACTCAAAACAGGGAGGTTTGACTTTAGGCATTATTTCCCACCTGCGTACTGAGATCACCTAAACATTCAATTCATTGGAACACTTGATTTCATTTTTCTATTTATTGATCGTAGTCTGATCATCCACAAAGAATGGAGTCTTTCATGAAAGAGTTTGAACATCTTAGAATCCAACTGGAGGAGATAAAAAGAGTTACAAATAATTTTAGTAACAAAGCTATCGGGTCGGGTGGATTTGGGAAGGTTTACGAAGGAGAACTTTCTCACTCTAAGGGGCGAAGCCTTGTTGCAATCAAGCGTCTAGATCGTAAATTTGGACATGGAGATTCTGAGTTTTGGAGGGAGATAATGATACTCACCAGATACACACATGAAAATCTCATCTCTCTCCTAGGATTTTGTGACGAGGCCGGTGAAAAGGTAATTGTGTACGAGCTTGCATCTAATGGAAGTCTCGATCGCTATCTAAGTTGCCCTGATCTTGGGTGGCAACAACGTATCAAAATATGCCTTGGCGCAGCAGAGGGACTTAGCTACCTTCATCATGACAAGGGCACCCAACAACGAGTTATTCATCGAGATGTGAAGAGTTCCAACATCCTACTGGATGACGAATGGAAGGCTAAAGTTTCTGACATGGGACTGTCAAAACTAGGACCTGCTAATCAGGAGCACACGGCTCTTTTCACCAATGTTGTAGGTACCCTTGGATATCTTGATCCAGTTTATTTGCATCAGGGTGTCTTAACGAAAGAATCAGATGTTTATTCTTTTGGTGTTGTTTTATTTGAAGTATTATGTGGAAGACTATGCTTTAGCAATGGTAATTTAGTGCCTTCATGGAAACAAAGCTACATAAATAAAAAGATACACGAGATTTTCTTCCAAGATGTGACCCAACCAGTGGAGATGACTTCTTTGGAAACATTTGCCGATATAGCGTTCCAATGTGTGCAGAAATCTCGTGAAAAGCGGCCAACAATGTCTCATGTTGTTGAAAAACTTGAAATGGCCCTTGAATTTCAGAAGCGCCATGATCTCAAACTGCCAGAGGAGTTTGTAAACATACTTAAGGCTGTTGTAACACCTCTGAGATACAATTCTCTTGAGGAACTGAAATTAGTTCTCTCCAATGGTCTTCGCTTGATGGAGGCAAAACGGTAAATCATACATAAATGGAAGGGTTATTAAAGATATATATATATATATATACATAATATATAGGTTCTCACCCTTATTTTAGTTCTAAAGCTAACCCTACCCTATATATATATATACACACACGCACACACACATTGAATACTATTACCTATAACATATTAGAATATTAGAATATAAAACAATAAAATTCCTGGAAGTAGAAACTATGGATAAATGGTCCCTGTCACCAGTCGCTTATCTTGATTCAATGCATGAGTTTTAACTAACTAGTAATATGTACGTATATGCATACAGTGGTTTTCAATAAATGACAGCGGAGAACACACTGTATTGATATCTATGGATGAATGTTTGATTCGAGAGGCAGGAAAAGATTATAAGTTTTCGACTGAATATAATTCAAGGTGCCTTTTGTCCCAATCCTTTCGCTACTTACCGGAATTGTTGCTAGTTTAAGCTATGTTCTAGATCATTGACTAATTAATGAGTAGATTATATATATATAGGGGTGGGATAAATTGAGTCCAGCTTAATTTGAGTCCAAAAAGGGTCCATGTAACTTACACATGTGTAAGTTAACTTACACATGTGTAAGTTGTAAGTTGAAAACTTTAAAACTTACACATGTGTAAGTCTCGCCGGAGATGGTCGCCGTCGCCGGAAAATCATGGTGGTGGTCGGAGATGATGGTGGTGGTGGTAGGAGGTGGTTGGATTTGAGGAGATGGAAGAAAATCAATGGACTCAAATTGGACTCAAAATAAGCTGGACTCATTTTATCTTTTCCCTATATATATATATATGATTAATGTATATGTATCTACGTTCTTCAGTTTGCTGTTCATTTGTTGTTTCATGCAGATTTACAGTGGGTACATATTCTCCACCTTGGTGCTTTTTTAAAACTCAAGTCAGAACTCAATTATTATCACCATATATCACATACACTGTCAATCTTGTCTACAAAAATAGGTTAAATGAACCTAGTTTTCATTCAAGTCGTAATATAAGGCTCAAATACAATTTAGATGGGGAGAGAAAAACTTGCACTTCTTACCTTGCTGATGAGAGAGAAGATGGCTGGTACACGATTGAATTATATCAGTTTACTAGCGACGGGACACCTGTTAATCTTGATATTATTTTTTATGAGAGTAATTATCATCTGGAAATAGAAGGCATCGAGTTTCAACCTATTGAAAATGTAACTAGCTTACAAATCCTCTACCAATTAACTATTCAATCTACTACATTTTTCTTTCAATGGCTGGTTGATAAACTAAGTCCGCCCAATTTGTCATAATATTGATATAGGTGGAAGAACGTCAAGTCTCAGATGATGAGAAGCATGTAGATATGCAACCACCCTTATCATATTCAGATGACGACACATATTGGGAACAAATATTGCCAAATGATTATCAAGACATAATCAAGCTCTCAAAAGATAGAGTGAAATGGAAAACCAAGAAGGAGCTCTACTCAATTTTTTGCCAAGGGTTCCCTAATTAACTATGGTTCTTTTTTGAAAGGCTATTCAGTAAAATTGACAGTAATGGACAGGTAAAATTGATCTTAATGATATTCATCCGTCTCGTTTTCAAAAACCTGTTAAAACATAATTTCATTATTAATATAATTACCATATATGTTGCTGTTGTGGGGCCTATGAGCTTTGTTCTACCAGTCTGTTAGAATTGAAGCCATATGATACTTGTAAACAATTTGTACTTACATATCTACATTATATTAATTGATTTATAGTGGTTTTCTCTCGATAAAGATGGGAAGAAATGTCTAATGCTATCAGCAAGAGCGGCTTTTAAAGTGAACAAGATCAAGAAGACTAGCTGGGTCCGTTTACGCAAACACTCCAGGTTCTTTTTATGTTTTTCATACATGCTCGCGCTCACCATTTGCTAAGATAATGTACACAGCTTTGTCGGTCTTGTCTTGTTAACATGGAGTGGTAGCCTACTTGGTTACCACCCAGTGGCACATCTTGAAGTTTTTAGTGGAGGGGCCTAAATATATTTTTTTTTACTATGGTTATGTTTTGGTATTATATTTGGGTCATCCTGTTCGGTTCGAGTCAAACAATAATACCTCCAGTGTTGTAAATATCGGCCGATACGGCCGATATATCGGTGATATATCGGATATCGAGGGTATACCTTTACGATATATCACATATCGGCCATATATATCGGTTTTGGTCAATATCGGGATTTAACGGTCAATATCGGGATTATCGGTCAAAAAAAAAGTTTGACTTTTTCTTTATCATTTTTAAACCCTTACTTTTTACAATTTCAAAAAAATAATTATATAATTTTATGTTTATTGTAAATAGTCTTATGTTTAATGTAATGTTTTAATTTAATTAGTGTATTTTTGTTTGTATTATTAAATAAACAACAGCTTAATATACAATTTATTAGACAAAAAGGTAGAATTATATGTATTAGTAAATAAATCAAGTAGATATATATGTAAAACATACAAATAATGAACATATTGCTAATATTTATTCTTTAAAAATTAAATTCCTTTGTAGTTTATAGTCCCCGATATATCTCCGATATATCCCCGTTACGACCGATATCTCGCTTCAAGGGGGTCGACCGATATATCGCTTCGGCCGATATTTACAACCTTGAATACCTCCAAAAATCTATATTTTCTTCAATCACTGTGGGTTATGGACTATAAAATTCAAAATAGATAATTATTAATGGACTTTTAAACTTAATATATTATCAAATGAACTAAAATTTTTATGGGATTAGTACCCCAGAATAGTATGTAGCATACTTCAATTTTATTCATAGCATGTTAATTACTTTCTATTTTGTCCAATTCGTGTAACGTTACCGATTGAATAGTTAGAGAGTCACCAATTAATTTTTGTTAAATTAGACCCCACTAGGGTTCGAATCTCATTTCCTACATTTGTAGGGGTAGATTCTTGGGGGATCTATCAAGTTAACCAGGGTAAAATCTTTACCAAAAAAAAAAATAAGATTAGTATCCCAAAATGTAAGAAGCTATGCACAAATGTACATTGTATGTAGCAGCAACCGGATTTAGCCAGTTTATTACACGAATCGGACAAAATAACAAGTTAATTACATAAAATGAGCAAAAACGAAGTACATTACAGACTATGACAATTTGTGTATAGTTTATTACATTCGAAGACATTAATCCTAACTTTTATTAGGATTATTACCTATGGATGTAACTAACTATGACCAAATATTTATGTTATGCAAAGATCTTGTAAAATGTCTATGTCATGAGTTTTATTTTTGTAAGTTAACTTCAAATGCCAAAATTACAATTTAAGCAAATGATGTATACATTCGAGATAGACAAAGTACGGAGTAACATCACACATGCAGCATGCCAAATGACATTTAAAATTCAAACTTCTCAAATCCTTTCTCAGTTTTATTTTTTCCAGTTTGAGCATTTTTATCACATACAAATTGACTTTCTATGTTGTTGCAGATTTGGTGAAGTGCTTATGATCAAAACTATTAGGGGATCTCTATATCAAAACAAAATAAAATACGTAGGATTATCACTTCGAACAAAATATGCATGTTACCTTGTCTACAAATTACAAGAAGACCAATCAAACTTTGAGATGCCTGTGTCAGTAAGAGCGATATTTGGGATTCACGTAATCAGCGTCAGAGTGAGTTTTGGTATATCTATTTAGTGAGTCCGCAAACCCCAGTTATAAGACCAAAGGTTGATGAAAACACACACAACCCATCAATTAGACCCAAATTAAAAGGACATCCACTACAGAGGAGGGACCTTTGGATGGAAGTACAAGTACACGAATTTTATATTGATACTACGGAGGGAGTTATTCCGAGTCTCGAAATGCACCATTGTGGCTACCATGGGAGTCTCGAAGGGCTTACTATTCAAGGAATTGAGATTAGACCCATATAGATTATATTCAAAGTGATCTATTTAATTGCAATTGAATATGTCTTTAATTGCAATTGAATTTTATCGTGACATTCTATAAGGACTTACAGGCGTCTATCTCTATCTCTATCTCTACTCTTACGAAAGAAGATTAGAGTCGTACATAAGCATGGTTTATGCATCGGCTTTAAAGGATTGCCACATAAGATTTCTTATGGCATTGCTTACCTCATTATCCACTCACAAATTATAACCTATGTAAAAACATTTCGCGTGAATAGTGAAGCTACTTGGCAGGTAGCTGGCTCTACTTGTTTTTTTTTTTATTAGCGTGTTATCCAGCTGCCATCTTGTCTTCTTAACATTTTAGTGCTTCATATTTTAACCATTTAACCTACTACATTTTTTTTTCCAATGGTTGGTTGATAAATTAAGCCCTACCAATTTGGTTATAATATTGTTATAGGTGGAAGAACGTCAAGTCTCGGATGATGAGAAGCAGGTTGATATGCAACCACCCTTATCATACTTATCATATTCAGATGAGGAAGCATACTGGGAACAAAAAGTACCAAATGATTATCAACATATAATCGCCAGTCAAAGAATAGAAATGAATGGAAAAGCAAGAAGGAGCTCTGCTCAATTTTTTGCCAAGGGTTCCTAATCAACTATGGTTCTTTTTTAAAAAGGCTATTCAATGATCGACATGTAAAGTTCATATTAATGATATTCATCACTTTCGATTTCAAAACCTTTTAAAACATAATTTCAGCATTAATTTAAATAGCATATATGTTTCTGTTGTAGGGCTATGAGCTTTGTACTTCTACCATTTTTGTTAGAGGGCATTGAAGGCTTGAAGCCATATGATACTTGTAAACAAATTATACTTTAATATCTATTTTATTAATTGATAGATAGTGGTTTTCCCTCGATAAAAATGGGAAGAAATGTCTAATGTTGTCAGCAAGAGCAGCTTTTAATGTGGACAAGTTCAAGAAACCTAGTTGGGAACCTTCAGAAGATAGCAGGTTCTTTTTATGCCTTGTTGAATGTTCAACTTTTCTTTTCTTTTCCATATATGCTCGCGCTCACCGGGTGCTATGATAATGTACACAAAGTTGTTGGTCTTGTCTTGTTAATGAGGGATTTTAACCTACTCCAAGGGATTTTCAACCCTGGATTGTCATGGGAAAAGTATTTATGATTCATGAGTTTTTTTTAGTTCAAGCAATTGATTTATGCATTTGAGATAAACAAAGTACGGAGTAAAATTAAACACGCCAGATAACATCTAATATTCAAACTTCTCATATCCTTTTTCATTTATTATCTTTTCCATTTCAGCATTTTTACAAGTTGATTTTCTGATCTGTTGCAGATTTGGTGAACTGCTTAGGATCAAAATGTTTGAGGAACCTCTAATTCAAAACGAAATAAAATACCAAGTATTATCACTTCGAACAAAATATGCACGCTACCTTGTCTACAAATTACCCGATAATGATCCAGAATATTCCTATGCAAACTATAATTCTCCGAAGTCAGTGAGAGATGAATTAGATAGTAGTGAGGTTGTCATGTCTTTTTAGTAGGTCCGCTCATCCCGGTTATAAGACCAATGGTTGATGAAATCACCCACATAATGATTTAGTTAATCCTTGTTGTGCCCGTGTATGTTAAATCTGTTGGTGTTGCTTCGAGATGCTTAAATCATTTGTTTTTTGAGAGGTCATAAGCTTTTGAGAAATATGTCTTTAATTGCAATCGATTTTTATCATGAAATCTGTTGATTACAATGTGTTGATTGTTTTAGTTATTGGTCTCTGTTTTCTTTCTGTATGTACCCAGTTTCATCCGAATTGTATGGCTTGTATACTAATAAATATTAGAACAAATTGCATTTTCGGTCCCTGAGGTATCACCAACTTTGCAAGTTTGGTACAAAAGTGTGAAAAGTAGTGAAACATATCCCTGTGGTATCACAACCGTTGCATTCTTGGTCCAACATTAACGTTCCGTCCATTTTCAGCCGTTAATGCACCATGTGCTTGGCACGTGCGGGGTAGTTCAGTAATTAACCCCTCCCACCCATATATATACCTAATTCCACCCCCAAAACTCATTCAATCGCATTTCCAGATTGCAAATGCAATCCCTAATATTTACCCCAAAATCACTCCACAAATTCTTAAATTAAAAACACAATCAAAGTTGACACAAATTAAAAAATGGTGGTGACAACATGGTATCTGCGAGGCAATGCTGGTAAACATGACTTCATTGACAAAGTTTATGGTGAGTTTTTGTTAAATATTAACTTTTTTTTTTAATTTTTATTTTTTAAGTTCTTTTTCTGGATATATAGTTGATAATAACGTATATGAAGTTAAATTTTTATTTATTATGTTTATAATTTTTTTTAATATATATATTTTCAGAACAAAAACCTAGCTTTTTTACGTTGGCGATTCATCACGGAGGGGTTTTTTCGCAGTTGCCAAACAGAAGGTATATTGAAGGGAGGGTAAGTTATTTTGACTGTGTAGATGGGGACCAGTTTTCTTTACTAGAGTTAAATGCCATGCTTCAAGAATTAGGATACAACGTTAAAACTCAAATGTTGTATCACTTTAAAGCACCAGATAGGGAGTTGGATGATGGGCTATATCCTCTAAGTAGTGATGAAGATGTTAGATCTTTAGTGAAGTATGTTGACAGGTTTAAGTTATTAGAAGTGTATGTTGAGAAAGGGAAAAAGGTTAGGATTCAAACACCATTAAAGACTTACAGTCCTAGGAAAAAAATGGTTAGGGTACAAACACCATGTAAAAAGAGTTTGTTCCCTGTGGAAAGAGAAAATTGGGATGGTAGTAGGCAAGTTAATGAATTGGGTACTAATGTGGAAAGTATAAATGATGAATTTTTCAATGATGCATTTTTCAATGATAGTATACCAAACCAAACAGAATGTGGGCAGGGTAGTGGTACTGGTGTACATGCTGCTGAGGTTGAAGAACATGGGCAGGGTAGTATAATCTTACATGGGCAGGGTAGTGGTACTGGTGTACATGCTGCTGAGGTTGAAGAACATGGGCAGGGTAGTATAATCTTACATGGGCAGGGTAGTGGTACTGGTGTACATGCTGCTGAGGTTGAAGAACATGGGCAGGGTAGTATAATCTTACATGGGCAGGGTAGTGGTACTGGTGTACATGCTGCTGAGGTTGAAGAACATGGGCAGGGTAGTATAATCTTACATGGGCAGGGTAGTGATACTTGTGTTGATGCAACTGAGGGTGAGCAAAATAGTGATAATGGGGAAGACAGTGACTTTGTGGACAATGAACACATTATAAATGAGGTGGAAGTGGATATGACAGATTTCAGAGACAATGTAGATGCTGATGTAGAATGGGTTGCATGTGGGGATAAGCCAAATGAGAGCATGGTCAATGATGTGGAGGTTGAGAGGGTTAACTATGATAATATTGATAGTGAACCAGAGTCAGGGGATGATGCTAGAACAAAAGCTTTGAAGCAGTTGAGAAGGGAGCACAACACTAACCCAGAAAACAAGGTTCATTTCTATCCTGGCCAAGCATTTGGAGCTGGTTACCATGCTTTCAATTGAAAGCAGAAGACTGTTAAAAATTGTCAAAAATGATGCAGAGAGATTTACTGTAATATGTGAGGGATCTATTCCTGTTTTTAATGCAGATGTGGGGTGTAGTCAACAAAAAAAAGACTTGGATAAAAATGTTGGGCCAACTAATAATATTGGGCCATCTCAACAGGTTGGGCCTCATGGTTTGAATAGTCCAGCCCAGTCACCAAACGGCATTAGGTTTACAAAGAAGGCTATTAAAGATATGGTCAATGACAAATACAAGGAAAGAGAAAAAGAAAAACAACAGGAATCTCAAAAAGATAAACAAGAAAAGGAATCTAAAAAAGATAAAGAAGAAAAGGTCAAATGCCCTTGGAGGTTGCATGTGTCTAGTGGAGTCTCAATTCTCAAACTGACCACATTAGTTCAACATAGAAAAACAAAGGTAACGTTAGAAGCTCACGCTCTTGAATCTTTAATAATTGCCCAATGAAAGGAATTGTATTATTGTCTACAAGATTAATGGTGTCGAAGCTCACAAACTAATTTTATATGCTAAGACAGCTGGAATTCTAATAGTTTTTATATGTAATAATGTGATAAAGTCATATATGATGACACACACACACAGAGAATGTTTATGGTCATTAGGTAAGTTGACATCTTCTTTCAAATTCTGCACATGAGACTTCATAGAATACGGGTTGAAGTGCCAGCATATAATGTTATAAAAAGGTAAATATAAAGAACTGATTACCACTCACAGATCGTTTAGGCTAAATTGAATATTTCTAATGAAACTATGTGATCATCAGAACATCTCAAGTCTCAACTAAGATGAGACACAAAAACAGACCCACATGGAGGTTTGACTTTGGGCATCTTGTGCCAACCACATGTTAAAACTTTATACAAAAATGATATTCTATCCTACATTTCATGCCTACAAATCCTCCCACACATATGATTATGATGCATGTCAAAATATAAAGATAAGATCAAGCGAGAGAAATGAGTTTGTACACATGTTAACCACCGACAAATTCTTTTTAATATGTAATTATGTGATTATGCTATCTAGGCTGACATACACTGGAAGCTGACTTCCGCCATCCGATCCGAACTTCATTGTATGTAAGCTAGGTTTTTCAATATACTGGCTAAAGGGCCTTCTTGTTGTAACTCCTAATAAGGTCGGTTGACCATACTTGATAACCACCCACAAATTCTTAATTCTATAAAACGCGTGGAATAGATTATTTTTTTATTTTTGTAGATTCTTGTGATCAAGACATTACACCTGACACTCAAAAGTCAAAACAGGTTTGCCGTTAGGCATTATTTCCCAACTACATATTGAGATCTATAACAATAAATACGTACACCTTTCAAGTTCTAAACCTTCAATTGACTGGAACACTTGATTTCATTTTTCTTATCAATTGTCATCTGATCATCCACAAAGAATGGACTCTTTCTGCAAAGAGTTTGAAGAACTTAAAATCTCACTGGAGGAGATAAAAAGAGTTACCAATAATTTTAGTAACAAACCTATCGGGTCTGGTGGATTTGGGAAGGTTTACCAAGGAGAACTTACTCACTCTAAGGGGAGAGGCCTTGTTGCTATTAAGCGTCTAGATCGTAAATTTGGACAGGGAGATGTTGAGTTTTGGAAGGAGATAATGATGCTCACGCGATACTCACATGAAAATCTCATCTCTCTCCTAGGATTTTGTGACGAGGCTGGTGAAAAGGTAATTGTGTACGATCTTGCATCTAATGGAAGTCTCGATCACTATTTAAGTTCCCCTGATCTCACTTGGGAACAACGTATCAAGATATGCCTTGGCGGTGCACAGGGACTTGGCTACCTTCATGACAACAAGGGCACACAACAACGAGTTATTCATCGAGATGTAAAGAGTTCTAACATCCTACTGGATGACCAATGGAATGCTAAAGTTTCTGACATGGGACTGTCAAAACTAGGACCTGCTAATCAGGAATACACGGCTCTTTTCACCAATGTTGTAGGTACCCTTGGATATCTTGATCCAGTTTATTTGCAGAAGGGTGTATTAACGAAAGAATCAGATGTTTATTCTTTCGGCGTTGTTTTATTTGAAGTATTATGTGGAAGACCATGCTTTAGCAATGGTAATTTAGTGCCTACATGGAAACAAAGCTACATAGATAAGAAAATAAACGAGATTATCTTCCAAGATCTGACCCAACCAATGGAGATGACTTCTTTGGAAACATTTTCCAATATTGCGTTCCAATGTGTGCAAGAATCTCGTGAAAAGCGGCCAACAATGTCTCACGTTGTTAAAAAAGTTGAAATGGCACTTCTGTTTGAGCAACACCATGGTATCAAACTACCAAAGGAGTATGTAAAGATACTTATGGCTGTTGTGACACCTTTGAGATACAATTCTCTTGAGGAACTGAAATTACTTCTTTCGGATGCGGTCTTTCTTGATGCAGGAAAAACGGTAAATATATGTATACACTCACCCACACACAAAGATATATATATATATATATATAATATATATAGATATTTAAATTTATTTACGCGACGAATACCAATGAATATAGTATATATAGAGAGAGAGAGAGAGAGAGAGAGAAAGAAAGAGAGGGGAAAGAGAGTTCAATTTACATAAAAACACCTTTTAAATCAAAACAGCGTGAGAACACTCAAAAATTTAATCTTGATGCAATATAAGTTCATAAAATTAAGATAGTGTATAACTAATTATCATTGTTTAAGTATTTAACACAACATTGATACGTCAAACCCAAGAAGACCACGCGCCTTTTGTTTTATGCATGAATCTTGGATGCATCTTCATCAAATTTATGAATCTTCTTTTTTCGACAAATAAAGAAAATTTAGATTAATGCACCCATGTATTAGTTCTTATTTGAGATGCAAAAGCATCAATTTTAATTGTTCTCACCATTCTTATATTAAAGTGTTCTTGCTTGAAGGTCACTGGTCACCCTATATATATATATAGGTGCACACACATATTGTATAATGTTACCTATAACATATTAGAATATTGTTATATAAAACAATAATATTCCTGGAAGTAGAAACTAAAATAGATTGTCCCACACAGACTATTACCATAGGCTTCTGTTGATCCCATCCAGGAGATTTAACGAACTAGTAATGAACATATGCATGCAGTGGTTTTCAATAAATGACAAGGGAGAACACTATGTATTGATATCTATGGATGAATGTTTGATTCGAGAGGCTGGAAAAGATTATCCGTATTCGACTGGATATAACTCAAGGTGACATGTTGTACTAATGTTTTTGCTATACACCCCCGTTGTTGCTAGCTAAGCTATGCTCTAATTAATTGACCAACTTATAAGTAGATTATATATATGATCGAAGTGTATATATATCATTATTCAATTTGTTGTATGTTTATGTGTTGCTTCATGCAGATTTCCAGTGGGTACATATTCTGCAAATCGGTGCAGATTTAAAACACGTGTCAGAACTCAATTCTTATCACCAAATATCACATACACTGTCAACCTTGTCTACAAAAATAGGTACGACAAAATTAATTATGATTTAGAGCGATTTATAAGCCTCGTATACAAGTTAGATGAGGAGAGACAAACTTGGACTTCTTACCTTGCTGATGAGAGAGAAGATGGATGGTACACGATTGAATTATATCAGTTTACTAGCGACGGGACACCTGTTAATCTTGATATTATATTTGAAGACATGGCTAAATGTCCAGAACTAGAAGGCATCGAGTTTCAACCCACGGAAAATGTATCTAGCTTACAAATCTCTACCAAAAAACTATTGATCAATCTACTACATTTTTCTTTATTGGTAGTTAATCAACTAAATCCAACCAGTTTGGTTATTATTTTGTCATAGGTGGAAGGACGTCAAGTCTCAGATGATGAGAAGCAGATGGATATGCAACCACCCTTATCATATTCAGATGATGACACATATTGGGAACAAAATTTGCCAAATGATTATCGAGACATAATCAAGCAGTCAAAGGATAGAATGAAATGGAAAACCAAGAAGGAGCTCTACTCAATTTTTTGCCAAGGGTTCCTAATCAACCATAATTCTTTTTTGAAAAGGCTATTCAATAATGGACAGGTAAGTTGATATTAATGATATTCATCACACTAGTTTTCAAAACTATTAAAGCATAATTCCATCATTAATTTGATTACCCTATATGTTGCTGTGTTGGGCCGGGCGGACCTATGAGTTATGTTCGACCAGTTTGTTGGACAGAATTGAAGCCGTATGATACTTCTAAACAATTTGTACTTATTTATCTACATCATTGATTGATTGATTGATAGTAGTTTTCCCTCGATAAAAACGGGAAGAAATGTCTAATGCTATCAGCAAGAGTGGCTTTTAAAGTGAACATGTTCATGAAAATGAGTTGGTTCCCTTCAGAAGATTCCAGGTTCTCTTTTATGTCTTTCCACGATTTCTCTTGTTGATTGTTCAACTTTTCTTGTCCATATATTTGTTGTCTTGTGTTGTTAACAAGGGATTTTTAACCCTGTTTTTTAAAGAGAATGATTTTTACAATTCATGAGTTTTTTTTTTGGTTAACTTGAATGCCAAATTTACAGTTGATCGATATATACATTTGAGATAAACAAAGTATGAAGTAACATTAAACACACCAGATGACATCTAACATTCAAACTTCTCAAATCCTATTTTCAGTTATTATCTTTTCCATTTCGAGGTTTTTTTTTTTATCACATACAAGTTGATTTTCTGAGTTGTTGCAGATTTGGTGAAGTGCTTGTGACCAAAACACATGTGGAACATGTAGTTCAAAAAGAAATAAAATGCCTAGTATTATCACTTCGAACAAAATATGCTTGTTACCTTGTCTACAAATTACAAGAAGACCAAGCAGCTTATAAGATGCCAGTGTCAGTGAGAGCGATATATGACGGTTCAGGTAACCGGCGTTGGAGTGACTTTTGGCATGTCTATTTAGTCAGTCCGCAAACCCCAGTTATAAGACCAAAGATTGATAAAAACACCCACAACCCATTGATTAGACCCAAAATAAAAGGCCTTCCACAACAAAGGAGCGACGATTGGATGGAAGTACAAGTGTACGAGTTTCAGATTGATACTACGGTGGGAGTTATTCCGAGTCTCGAACTTATACGTTGGGGCTACTATGGGAGTCTACACGGGATTATTATTCAAGGAGTTGAGTTTAGACCCATATTAGATTAAATGCTAAGTGATCCAGTTAATCCTTGTTGTACCTGTGTATGTTAAACCTGTGGGTGTTGCTTCGAGATGATCAAATCATTTGCTTTGATTACAATGTGTGATTGTTTTGCTTCTTGGTCTCTGCTGTACCTTGTTTCATCTGAATTGTATCTATGGCTATGTTGAGTTTAGTATACTAATTATTATCATTATTGATGTTATTATAATCATTATGTATTGAAATTTCATATAATGATAATATACTTTGTGCTTTATCTGAAGTCTGAACAATCACAAACTCCAGTATCTTATATTGAAGCTAACAAGGTTGTAAGTAATGAAAAACAAACAAAATGAACCGTGACGCTATAGATAATTTAATGCAGCAATCATCAAATCAAATAATAAATATGTATATAATAAGTAATATATAAGATATAATAACTAGTTTAATAATTGAGAACTAACCTTCATATGATAATAATAATAATAAAGGCTTTTGAAGAAAGCAGTAGCAAGGCCAATTTCTTCTTCACCTTCTTCTTCGGGTCGCTTGCCTCGGGTGAAAACTAAGGATGAATGGGTGGGTCATAACCCAATTTTTCAATGTCTAGATATTTTCCCCCAAATATTTCCGTCCCAGGCCCAATTACTACGCATACATATTTATATTTACTTATTTTTCTTATCTGATAATCATCAAATGAAAGAACAATAGTACGAAGTAATTGCTTAAAAATATATCTATAAATAAGTATGGGGTCAGCACTTTACATTGGCTCTTTCTACTGGCAAACATCGGCTCTTTGGCTTCATTGTACATATCCATCGGTAAGCATCGGCGCACTTTGTATCGGCTCCTTCCATCGGCTATATTTGGCCGATTGAAAGAGGTGTTGGGAGCATGAGGAGCATGCTTTTCTTTTAACAAAAATAAATAAAAAATCCCTATTATAAATGCATACCTTTTGGCTTAATCGGCAAGCTACACCCTTTAAATCGTTAACTTTTAACTTCTTTTGGTTTCTTTTTTGTTTGGCCACATGTCAAATTGTGATTGGTTGTGTAATCTGGCGAAAATGTCAATTTGTAGCACTGTACCTTTGCCCCTAAAAGGCTAAAAGTAAGATGACACATTACATCATCTTCATCTTTATATATAAAAATGGATTATTTTTTAAAAATGTTTTTAGAAACATTATGATATGTCAAAATCACATATTTTTTTAAAAAAAGTTCTCTCATTTATGATGTCATATTTAATCAAAGGTTTTTCTCTCATTTTTCTTAATATAATAACAAAGAAGGATTGTTTTTTTAAAATATTTTTAGAAACATTATGATGTGAAGATCACATATTTTTCAAAAAGGTTAACATAATAGGTACTTTTAATTTATGTATCATTGTGTTAGTCGATTCACTATCTTCATATCAAGTTATAATATATCAATAACAAAAATTACATACATTCTTTTACATTTTTTTTTTGTTTTAAAATTTTAATTAAAATGTTCGGGTTGAACTCGGGTTGATTAGCTAGTAATTGGTAAAAACTAAAAATATGTAAAACTCATGATATATGTATCAAACATTTAACTTTAAGATGTGTGGGATTTTTAGATTTAATAATTTATTTCTTTTATTTACTCTAATAGAATTATTATCTTTTATTTATGTTAAAATATAAAAATAAAAATTTATCTAATCATTACCCTTTCACATATCAAGTTTCTTCCAAGAACCAAGATGCCCTAATTCCACTTTTTTGAAAGGCTTGTTATATTGTGACATGGCGGCACATGACGCAAGTCTCTCTTTCCCAAAAAGTCACGTACCACTTAGCCTAAGAGTCAAGCAAAAATTTTATGAATATTTACTAAAATCTATTAAATATTGTTTTACTATAGAGGGCACGTGCCCCCATTTTTTTATAAGTAGATCTGTCCCTATCCACTAATTCATGATTTCCTCGTTATTAAAGTTAATATTTGACAATTTGGCATAGATATGCAACTTATTTTATTTTTAGCAAAACCAAAAAAAAAAAATGCGAAATGAAGAATATATTGGGGCCAATCTTTCTTTTTTTCTTTTGAACATTAAGTCGGGATACGGCATCAGGGTAACCTTACCGTATAATGGTGAAGTTTTGTACGTACATTAGACAACAAGATGCTAACCATGTACCGTTATAAGTATTCGGAGGGAAAATCCTCATGACCATGAAATCACTAAGAATAGAACTCAAAATCTTTAATAAAACCAAAATAGACAAAGTCAAATTTTTATTATGGTATTCTAGATAGGTAGGAGGACGATTTTACATGCAAATTTAACATAATTCCATACACTTGAAGTATTTGTATAAAACATTCAAATTCTAGTAAAATAATTTTCTTACCACTATTATTATATATCAAAATTATTACCTCATATTTTCATTTTCTTACCATAACCTTTGATTTTCTTACACCTTAGGCCTTTGAGCTATTTGGAAGGGTCCATCAGGTCATGCATAGTAATGTCATGTCGCCACGATGTTTGAATGTAGTTTTTAAACGTCTTAATTTTACTATACAAAATTTATGAACTATTGACTACAAAAAACATAATAAATAATCTTTGTTCAGTCCCTAGCTTATGCGGTTATGACGGTGTATGAGTGTATCTAATGTAATTGAATGTTGTCGCCTTTTGGCAAAGTGCCGAAAGGTTAATACTCGTAATATATCATCTTTGTTGACATCAAAAAAGAAAAACTTTGTTAGTGATGTTTCCAAATGAGATATAAGTTTGGTTGCAATATTACCTTAGTCAATTTGATGAAACATGTTGGAAATAAAACGTTATTTAGATTTTGAAAATTGGACTTGAAATTTATTATAAATGTGCTCGTAAAAATGTTGCGTTGGTCGTTTGATATCGCAAATAAATGATAAAATTTTCGAAAGTAAGGGAAGTTTTAAAAGTTTGCATGTAAACTAGCATTTCCTAGTCAAACTTGAATACTTGATCTACTGTCCTTTGTGTTGGTCTTTACATCATTGGTTACTTGTATACACGTGTTAATTTCTAATTCGTACACATTTGACTTATGCACTTTCTGTAAATAAAGAATCCTTAATAAAAAGGAAAAAGTTGTCAACATCGTGATAAGTCGGGTCAAACATGCAGTTCAAAAAAAGGTCGGGTCAAACATGAGTAGTCATGTAATTTTTTATTAAGTTACTTGAGGGATCCTAATCCAATTTACATAGTCTAAGTAGTGTCTAACTAAAGCTAATGTCATGAAAAGATTAAAAAAAATATTGAGAAAACTTCCACACGATACAATAGGATGATGGTAATGGTGGCGGTGTGATGGTGTCGGCAACAAGTAATATAAATTATTGATGTACTATATAAAAGGGAAATGATTTATCCTCCATATTAATCAACGTGAAAATCTTCAATAACAAGATGATGACATGTAAAAAAATATAAAAAAAATTAGTGGGATCCACTTGTTATATATTGTATATGAGTTTTAGAAGAATTTATGATTTTCATATATAAAAGGGTAAATTACACTTTTGGTCCCTGAACTTGGCACGTTTTTCACTTTTAGTCACTAAACTTCAAAAATTGCAAATTATACACTAAACTTGCCACTTTTTTTCACTTTTGGTCACCGCGTCAACTTTGTTACCTTACCTCCGTTAACTTGCCCAGATTCGTTAGTTTTTTTTTCCAGTTTTCGTCCTTTTCATTTATTCCATCATTAAAAGTGATAATCGATGAAAAATACATTCAAAACTCAATCCATTTATATGATTTATTACAAATTTATATAACACAAACAAAAATATTTACGGTTAAATCATAAGGCGTTATCGATTATTCAGAGAAAAAAAATCTAGAACACGTTACTCCGGATAACCGTTAAAATATCTTATTTTTATTATAGTTTAGCAATAGTTAATAAAATGAATTAAGGAAAACTATATAAATTTATATAACACAAAAAAAAATATTTACGGTTAAAGTAGAGATAAGAAGACTAAAAAATTCAAACAGAGGCCCTAAAAAAAATCTAACTTTATAAATAAAAATTTCAACTAACAATTATGTCATCGTCGTTCAAAAAGAAAATCAATCATTTCATCTAATCAAACTATTTTATAATCAATAAAGTAGTAAACTGTAAACATAAAAAAAACTGTTTCAAAACCCCTCACAAATGAATATGTATTTTCACTAATCGAACAAAACAATATCTAAGACTTGAAGTTAGGCCGATTATCACTTTTAATAATGGAATATATGGAAAGGACGAAAAGTGGGAAAAAAAACTAACGAATCTGGGCAAGTTAACGGAGTAAAGGTAACAAAGTTGACGCGGTGACCAAAAGTGAAAAAAAGTGGTAAGTTTAGTGTATAATTTGCAATTTTTAAAGTTTAGTGACTAAAAGTGAAAAACGTGCCAAGTTCAGGGACCAAAAATGTAATTTACTCTATATAAAAAGGGGAAGTTATTTATTTTATGATTTGAGGATAAATGTTGTAATTTATGTTATTATGTTTTGGTACATCAATGGTTTTTTTTTTTTTGAGAAAAGGGGGGAGGGCTTAAATGCTTTATATAGTACTATAAGGATGTCTGTGTGATGCGACGACGATGGTGGTAGCGGAGGTGTGGTGGTGGTGGTGGTGGTGGTGGCGTGGTGGCGGCGGTGTAGTAGTAATTGATGTAAAATGGTGTAAAATAGTTATTTCATGAGTTAATTATAGATGTTGTGATTTCATTTCATTAGATCCAAGGTTGTTTTTTTTTTTTTAGAAATAATATTATAGATGATAGATTATAATTATCTATTCTATACTATATTATAAAAAGAAATAGCTTTATTTATGGAAATGTTGAAACTTGTGTAATATTTACACATAGCACCCCTTAAAATGTTTTTATCTACACTACCCACTTAACATTAATAATTAAATTACACTATCAATCATTTATCTTTCAAAATATATTCATTAACCCTTTACATCAATTACTTTTACGTCAATAATTTATACCACTCGACGCCGCCTCCGCCACCAACAGTCACTCCCACCACCACACCGTCGCCGCAACGACCACCGACGCATTGCGTGGGTACCGTGCTAGTACTATCTTATAAAAAACCACCATCTTATTTTTGGAAATGTTGAAAATGTGTAATATTTTCACCTAGCACCCTTAAAAATATTTTCATTCACACCACCCCCTTAACGTTAATAATTAAGTTACACAAAAATTGTTTATCTTTTAAATATCTTCATTAACCCCTACATCAATTTACTTTTACATCAATTATCTACACCACTCGACGTCTCCTCCACCACCAACAGTCGCCCTCACCACCACATCTCACCGCCACGACCACCACCGTATTGCGCGAGTACCGTGTTAGTAGATAGTAATTAACATGTGTAACCTTAAAGTAAAGATGATACGGATTCTAATTCTTTTGAGGACCCGCCGGACTCGTTCATGATGACACCGACCCATCAAGAACTCGTGGCTAGCGTTGGGTCTGGCTGTGTTCCAGAACCTATCCAACCTTTTTTATTTTAAGTATTGTTTTATTTTTGAACGTTTATTTGTTTCCGTAATTGTCGGGATTATACCCTATGTTTATCTACTTATTTTTCCTATTTAAGGATTGTAATCATAGGTTGGAAGGTTAAGAATTATTAATAAGAGAAGAGTTAATTGCAAAATTGGTTCCTGTGGTTTGTATACTTTCGCAATGGGGGTCTCTATTTGACTATCTTCGCAAAGGGGTCCCTATTTTGACTATTTTTCGCACATTTGGTCCCTTTTTGACGGATCCGTTAAGATGGGACGTTAAGTCATCACGTGATGGGCACGTGCATGGGCATTAACGTAATAAACCACCCCACCAGCCCCACTCAGCCTTTTCCCCCCTTTTTAAACCCTAACTAAACCCTAAATTTATAAATTAAAAAACGATTAACTCAAAAAAATCCCCAAAACTCTCTCAAAATACGATTAACATCCATTAATGCTCAACAATGTCGTAGTTGCTTCAATCAACTGATAAAGCATGGAATGTTGCTTGGATATATGGTGAGTGATTTAGGTCAAACGGTATTTAATCGTAAGCATTTTACCAAATTTAGGGTACAGAATATACCTAAATAAGCCACATGGGCCGATTTATGTATTGTGAGGCAGGGGCTTTGACACCAAAATTTCCCCTTCCCTCCTTCCTTTTGATCGACCCCAACACCACACACAACACACACACACCACACAAAACACACATACATCACTCAAAATCTCTCAATCTCTTCTATTCTTTTTCTTCTAAAATTGGTCTTGCAAAGGTAGTAATCATTTGGAGATTTTAAAGGGGTTTATTATCATTAGCATCATCATCTTCACCATCTTCAATTATCTTCAAGAACATCAATTTTTGGTAAGTCTAAATCATCCCTTTTGCGCCTATTTATGTTTACTTACTCTTTTCTAGTCATTTCGAGTTTTTACATGGCCTAAAACAACTTAAAATGGAATTAGGGTTTAAATAGGGTTTTGGTTTGATTTGATCGTTTCGGAAGATTCGATGATGTTATGGATGAAATTATGGGTTGGGTTATGTGTATTTATGGTTTATAATGTTTAGTTATGCTTCAAAATGGGTTACAAGCTCCTACAAATCGTTTTGGATTGATTTGGGTCGAGTTTGAAGGGTTTTGGGTTTGGTTTTCCTGCATAAACTGCAGCTACTGCTCCTGGTTCAGAATTTGGCCACTGCGGCGCAGTGGATACCCCCTGTAAAATTTTGCGCGTCAATTTTCAAATGTTAATAACTTTTGATCCGTGACTCCAATTAAGTCTTATGACCTATCGTTGGAATCGTAAGAGAGTCTAGTTTCTAGTAATAACACTCTTCTTGTATGAAACTTCTCTCATTTCAAAAAGGGTCAAGTCGAATGCGTCTTGTTCACACTCATTTAAGTTGTAAATGTGTTTAGGGACTTATGACTTGACTTAATCGTACTAAATCAACTTGTTTGAGGTTATAGGGTTGACATTATGGTATTTTATACAACTTTCGTCTAATTTAGAGATTATGACGTAGAAATTATTAGTTAATTGAACATTTGATATAGTTCAATTAGACGTATCCTTATGACGTAGACTATTAGCTATTTAGACAGAATGCCGAGTCTTAAAATAACTTTAAATGAGATATTTAAAGGTTATAAATTATGCACAGTAATTAGACTGTCTAAACTTAATATTTCTAAAGTTAGTTAAAGTTTTATTTACTTGTCTTAACTAAAATAAGACGAGGGAAAATACCTTTACTTTACATTTTGACTTTTAGGTCAAACGGTATTTAATCGTAAGCATTTTACCAAATTTAGGGTACAGAATATACCTAAATAAGCCACATGGGCCGATTTATGTATTGTGAGGCAGGGGCTTTGACACCAAAATTTCCCCTTCCCTCCTTCCTTTTGATCGACCCCAACACCACACACAACACACACACACCACACAAAACACACATACATCACTCAAAATCTCTCAATCTCTTCTATTCTTTTTCTTCTAAAATTGGTCTTGCAAAGGTAGTAATCATTTGGAGATTTTAAAGGGGTTTATTATCATTAGCATCATCATCTTCACCATCTTCAATTATCTTCAAGAACATCAATTTTTGGTAAGTCTAAATCATCCCTTTTGCGCCTATTTATGTTTACTTACTCTTTTCTAGTCATTTCGAGTTTTTACATGGCCTAAAACAACTTAAAATGGAATTAGGGTTTAAATAGGGTTTTGGTTTGATTTGATCGTTTCGGAAGATTCGATGATGTTATGGATGAAATTATGGGTTGGGTTATGTGTATTTATGGTTTATAATGTTTAGTTATGCTTCAAAATGGGTTACAAGCTCCTACAAATCGTTTTGGATTGATTTGGGTCGAGTTTGAAGGGTTTTGGGTTTGGTTTTCCTGCATAAACTGCAGCTACTGCTTCTGGTTCAGAATTTGGCCACTGCGGCGCAGTGGCATGGGTTAGCCCCACTGCGGCGCAGTGGATACCCCCTGTAAAATTTTGCGCGTCAATTTTCAAATGTTAATAACTTTTGATCCGTGACTCCAATTAAGTCTTATGACCTATCGTTGGAATCGTAAGAGAGTCTAGTTTCTAGTAATAACACTCTTCTTGTATGAAACTTCTCTCATTTCAAAAAGGGTCAAGTCGAATGCGTCTTGTTCACACTCATTTAAGTTGTAAATGTGTTTAGGGACTTATGACTTGACTTAATCGTACTAAATCAACTTGTTTGAGGTTATAGGGTTGACATTATGGTATTTTATACAACTTTTAAATGACTATGTCATTGATTTTACCAACTAAAGGTAAACAAAATGAAAGTTTGAAACACGTTCTCGGTTATGGCATTCTAGGGTCTATAGCTAAGTAGTTGTACGTAGGATACTCGTCGTCAAGAGATTTGATCCTCATTATTGGTAATGATATCATAGGTTTTGGATAACGTGGAGAACTGATTGTTGAATCTTCTCGAGCTACTTTGCACCTTTTAGCACTAGATCGCTAAGGTGAGTTTATGGCGCCCTTTTCCTTTTACTTTGGGCCTGAAAAGCATGTGTTATTGTATACACGATTTGTTAAATAAATGATTGTTTTGTAAGTATGCCATGTGATTTGGATGCTTAGATCATTTGAAGTAAATTTGCCATGTTAGAGGCTGTGAAAATGTGTATACGTGTCATTTATTAAATGTTGGATAAAATGACGTTGAATTGCCGTGTGATGGCTGATTAAAATGTTTCTTTGTGTTTGACGAACTAAAATGTTGTCCCTGTAGTTATCATTGTTATGGAACCCTAGTGGACGTGTTGTCAGACTTAGTTCTTGACTGTCTTGTTTAGGGTCCGCACCCACTAGTAGAAGGAAATCCTGTGCGAAGCAATGTAGCATAGTGACTGATACTGTCGGACTTGGCTCCCGGCTGTCATATGCTAGTCATAAACATTGTTGTGGTGCGCACCCCATTTTAGAGGGAAATCCTGTGCGAAGCAATGTAGCATAGTGACTGATACTGTCGGACTTGGCTCCCGGCTGTCATATGCTAGTCATAAACATTGTTGTGGTGCGCACCCCATTTTAGAGGGAAATCCTGTGCGAGGCATGTTGACTGATACTGTCGGACTTGGCTCCCGGCTGTCATATGCTAGTCATAAACATTGTTGTGGTGCGCACCCCATTTTAGAGGGAAATCCTGTGCGAAGCAATGTAGCATAGTGACTGATACTGTCGGACTTGGCTCCCGGCTGTCATATGCTAGTCATAAACATTGTTGTGGTGCGCACCCCATTTTAGAGGGAAATCCTGTGCGAGGCATGTTGACTGATACTGTCGGACTTGGCTCCCGGCTGTCATATGCTAGTCATAAACATTGTTGTGGTGCGCACCCCATTTTAGAGGGAAATCCTGTGCGAAGCAATGTAGCATAGTGACTGATACTGTCGGACTTGGCTCCCGGCTGTCATATGCTAGTCATAAACATTGTTGTGGTGCGCACCCCATTTTAGAGGGAAATCCTGTGCGAAGCAATGTAGCATAGTGACTGATACTGTCGGACTTGGCTCCCGGCTGTCATATGCTAGTCATAAACATTGTTGTGGTGCGCACCCCATTTTAGAGGGAAATCCTGTGCGAAGCAATGTAGCATAGTGACTGATACTGTCGGACTTGGCTCCCGGCTGTCATATGCTAGTCATAAACATTGTTGTGGTGCGCACCCCATTTTAGAGGGAAATCCTGTGCGAAGCAATGTAGCATAGTGACTGATACTGTCGGACTTGGCTCCCGGCTGTCATATGCTAGTCATAAACATTGTTGTGGTGCGCACCCCATTTTAGAGGGAAATCCTGTGCGAGGCATGTTGACTGATACTGTCGGACTTGGCTCCCGGCTGTCATATGCTAGTCATAAACATTGTTGTGGTGCGCACCCCATTTTAGAGGGAAATCCTGTGCGAAGCAATGTAGCATAGTGACTGATACTGTCGGACTTGGCTCCCGGCTGTCATATGCTAGTCATAAACATTGTTGTGGTGCGCACCCCATTTTAGAGGGAAATCCTGTGCGAAGCAATGTAGCATAGTGACTGATACTGTCGGACTTGGCTCCCGGCTGTCATATGCTAGTCATAAACATTGTTGTGGTGCGCACCCCATTTTAGAGGGAAATCCTGTGCGAGGCATGTTGACTGATACTGTCGGATTGGTTTCCCGGCTGTCATATGCTAGTCATAAACATTGTTGTGGTGCGCACCCCATTTTAGAGGGAAATCCTGTGCGAGGCATGTTGACTGATACTGTCGGATTGTTTCCCGGCTGTCATATGCTAGTCATAAACATTGTTGTGGTGCGCACCCCATTTTAGAGGGAAATCCTGTGCGAGGCATGTTGACTGATACTGTCGGACTTGGCTCCCGGCTGTCATATGCTAGTCATAAACATTGTTGTGGTGCGCACCCCATTTTAGAGGGAAATCCTGTGCGAAGCAATGTAGCATAGTGACTGATACTGTCGGACTTGGCTCCCGGCTGTCATATGCTAGTCATAAACATTGTTGTGGTGCGCACCCCATTTTAGAGGGAAATCCTGTGCGAGGCATGTTGACTGATACTGTCGGACTTGTTTCCCGGCTGTCATATGCTAGTCATAAACATTGTTGTGGTGCGCACCCCATTTTAGAGGGAAATCCTGTGCGAGGCATGTTGACTGATACTGTCGGACTTGGCTCCCGGCTGTCATATGCTAGTCATAAACATTGTTGTGGTGCGCACCCCATTTTAGAGGGAAATCCTGTGCGAAGCAATGTAGCATAGTGACTGATACTGTCGGACTTGGCTCCCGGCTGTCATATGCTAGTCATAAACATTGTTGTGGTGCGCACCCCATTTTAGAGGGAAATCCTGTGCGAGGCATGTTGACTGATACTGTCGGACTTGGCTCCCGGCTGTCATATGCTAGTCATAAACATTGTTGTGGTGCGCACCCCATTTTAGAGGGAAATTATACTATTTGTCAATAATTAGACCTAACCCGATCAACTACGTCCCGATTATGTAAAATAGTATAAGGCTCGAAATAAATATCTTAAATTGTGTATATACGTGTTAGTTGAATTATATTCACAACATACTGTAAATGTGGTGGGAAGGCTGCGGGTGACCCTATACATAAGCATTGAAGGTATGTTAGGAATAGAAACTCAACTCGTATGTGTATACATAAGGTTTATATACGTGATAGTTTGGATTATATTAACAACATATTGAAAATGTGGTGGGAAGGCTGCGGGTGACCCTATACATAAGCATTGAAGGTATGTTAGGAATAGAAACTCAACTCGTATGTGTATACATAAGGTTTATATACGTGATAGTTTGGATTATATTAACAACATATTGAAAATGTGGTGGGAAGGCTGCGGGTGACCCTATATATAAGCATTGGAGATATGTTGCTAATAGAAACCCAAATCGAATGTGTATAATCTAGACAAAGATCTCTTTGAAACTCTTGTTGCGTACTGTCTCATTCAATTGATTCGAATTGTCTTATCCATCAGACTTATATGGATTCTTTGACTATCCTTTCAGAATAGTCATGTCGGACGGAGTTAGCTCTAATGCTGTTGTACCTAGTACACCTCCAGTTCCAGTTGTGGCAAACTCCATTCCTTGTGTTCCTGACTCATATGAAGAGGAACCTATGGAGGAATCGGGTAATGAATCTCGCCCTATCAATTTGATATCAACATCCAGCGAATCTGGAGGTGAACATGTGTCTATCCATGTTCAATCATCTGTAACACCGGTATCTCCATATCAGAGGAGGACTACCGAGGGAGCTCGTATACCTTATGCTCCTAGAGACCCTTATGCTCCTGGTCCTTCTGCACCAGTTCAGGGCAACTGTGGACTTGGTCTTTCATTCTTTCAGGGAGATCCGTATGCTGCGGGTCCCTCCAGAGTGCCTGTCTACAATCCAAGTGTCGTTAGGCCAGTTGCATCTGCAGCTGATAGGTCGGAATATTATCGCCGACAATTGTCAAGGATGAACAATTCCCTCATCTGTACAAGGGAGAATGTAGAGAATCAAGCTCAGGCGTTGACTGGAGCTTATCATCAGGCGGCTGAGGCTATGACTGTTGCTAGGGAAGGGAAGGAAGCTATTGGGAGGATGATCTGGATACTATCAGTCGTGGTAGTCTTGGTGGTGGCGTTGCTTGTTGTAGTTCTTTTCAGGATGTAATCAGTAGTGGTAGTAGTAACGTATTGTAAGCCTTAGAACGGATGACAACTCGTACTTCTGTATTTGAGTTGTAATCTTTTTGGTGGATGTATTTCCCACGTATTTCGGATAGTATTGTTCTGACTGTGTAATGTATCATCGTGGATGTTGTTCCCACATGATTTGGATTGTGGATGTAGTTTTCCCACAAGATTTTGGAAATGTACAAGTCAGACTATGTAAAAAGTTTTAAGTATAAATGAAATATGATCGTTCTTTGGCTTACCTACTTGTTCAGGCTACATTACTTGCTCATTTCAATTCTAGAAATGTAGTGAACTATATTTCTTGTCTTGTTTAGTTAATGAGTTCAAGTAAGTCGATAATTTGTGACGTGTGTTTAATGCCCTCTTATATCTTGAAAAGCTACATTCTGTGTTATTCTTACGAGAAAACCTCTAAATTACATCTTGTTCATATCAAGGATAGATGGCTCCCAAGACGAAAAGTAAGATCCCGAAAAAGGCTCCAGTTAAGAAAGCTGCTCCAAGGAGAGTTACTCGATCAACTCCTTTGAATACTGAAGCTGAACAGGAAGGACCTGTGATTCAGCAAAGACAGGAAGCTGCTACTGTCCAGGTGAATACTGGCCCTGGACCTACCCCAAATACTGGTGGGGAAAATAATATGGCAGCATTTGTGACACAACAACTGTTGGCTGCTATGCCTACTTTAGTCGCACAGATTACGGCAAGCATGAACGCCAATAATAACCATCATGCTGACAACAGTAACAATGTCGAGCCTACTGCTGAACAAATTATTCCTCGAGTGCATCTGCACGGGAATGACTACAAGACCTTCACTTATTGTAAACCAAAAGAATTTAATGGTACCGAGGGTCCGGTAGGTCTAATCAACTGGTTAGAGAGTATAGAGGCGGTGCTTCATATCAGCCGTTGTGCTGAAGAAAACAAAGTGGAATATGCTTCCACTCAATTTCAGAAGCACGCTCTGTCATGGTGGAACGAGCAGATTAGGACTCGTGGCCGAGAGCCGGCATATAGCATACCTTGGTTGAACTTTAAAAGGATGCTCATGGAAAAGTACTGCCCGCGGGAGGAAGTACAGAAAATGGAGGGTGAATTCTGGAATCATACCATGATTGGATTAGACAACGAGAAATACACTACTCGTTTTCATGAACTGACAAGGCTAGTTCCTCGTATGGTGGATACGGAGGAGAAGTTAGTTGAAAGGTACTGTTATGGATTGTCACCTGATATCCGAAGGTTAGTAGCCGCTTTTAATCCCTTGACTCTTCAAGCGGCAGTAAGTGCAACCAATCGTATGGTGATAGATTTGAAAAGAACCACCGGTTCTTCTGTTGGAACCGAGGTGATCAAGAGAAGGACTGACCAAGCCTCCGGTAGTGGATTTGGCAATGGTGGAAATGGAAAAAGGTTTAAGGCTGCCAGAAACTTTGCAGTGGTTCCCCAGAATATTAATAGAAACCCTGACGCAGACAAAAGATGTAACAGGTGTGGCATGCGTCATATAGGAAATTGTCCTATTTGCCGCCGTTGTAAAAAGGCGGGACATTTGGCAAAGAATTGTAGGGAGAAAGTATCAAATCAATGCTACGAGTGTGGGAGTGAAACTCATTTCCGACCAGCGTGTCCAAGACTTAATCAAGCCCCGAACAACAATGCCATAGTTCCCGTGAGGAACAATGCGGGGAACAATCAAGCTAGGAATCAAGGAGGACAAGGCAGAGGTCGAGTGTTTGCTTTGGATGCTGCTGATGCACGACGTGATCCCAACGTTGTGATAGGTACATTCATACTCAATAATCATTACGTATTTGTGCTATTCGACTCTGGTGCTGATAAAAGTTTCATATCCTTAGAATTTAAGTCTCGTTTTGGCATAATAGCTATCCCCATGAAAGACACTTATATTGTTGAATATGCAAACGGTCAGAAGTATATTGCTAAAGATCATTTAGTAAATTGCAATTTGATATTGGCCGGTGAAACTTTTAAAATTGACCTAATTCCTATAGAACTAAGTAGTTTTGATGTAATCATTGGTATGGACTGGTTATCTAAAGTTAGAGCTGATATAAGTTGTTATGAGAAGATTGTTAGAATACCCCTACCGAAAGGCGAAACCCTAGTAGTGCAAGGAGACAAATCGGGAAAGAAATTGATCTTAGTATCGGCGATAAAAGCAAATAAGTATTTACAAAAAGAACACCCTGCTTTCTTAGCATTAGTAGTAGAAAGAAAATCAAAGGATAAAGACATGAAAGATATTCCAGTAGTTAGAGATTTTCCAGAGGTGTTTCCTGAAGATTTGATGGGACTTCCACCTCACAGGCCAGTTGAGTTTGGAATAGATTTGGTCCCTGGAACTGCACCCGTGGCCAAGGCACCCTATCGTCTTGCGCCATCAGAAATGCAAGAATTGTCCGAACAACTTCAAGAGTTGTTAGCTAAAGGACTAATTCGTCCAAGTTCATCACCTTGGGGAGCTCCGATCCTATTTGTGAAGAAGAAAGACGGCTCTATGCGTATGTGTATTGATTACAGAGAACTGAACAAGTTGACTGTCAAGAACAGGTACCCTTTACCTCGTATTGACGACTTGTTTGACCAATTGGAAGGTGCATCACACTTTTCCAAGATTGATCTCAGATCTGGGTATCATCAACTCAGAGTCAGAGAGACGGACATTCCTAAAACAGCCTTCAGAACTCGTTACGGACATTATGAGTTTTTGGTTATGCCGTTTGGCTTAACCAATGCACCTGCTGTGTTCATGGACTTAATGAATCGAGTATGTCGACCGTATCTTGACAAGTTTGTCATTGTATTCATTGACGACATACTGATATACTCAAGGAATAAAGACGAACATGAAGGTCATCTGAGAACCATTCTGCAACTGCTCAAGGATCAAAAGTTGTACGCGAAATTCTCAAAATGTGAATTCTGGATTAGGGAAGTACACTTCTTGGGTCATGTAGTGAACAGGGATGGGATCCACGTAGATCCATCTAAGATTGAAGCAATAAAGAAGTGGGAAGCCCCTAAGACTCCGACAGAAATCCGCCAGTTTCTTGGATTGGCTGGATATTATAGGAGATTTATTGAGAACTTCTCAAAGGTTGCTCAACCTTTGACGTTGTTAACTCAAAAGGCCAAGGAATTTATTTGGCAGGATGCCCAGGAAGAAGCATTTCAAACGTTGAAAGACAAGCTATGTAATGCTCCTATTTTAGCGTTACCGAATGGAATTGAAAACTTCGTGGTATACTGTGACGCATCACATCAGGGAATGGGATGTGTACTTATGCAGGAGGGTAAGGTCATTGCTTACGCTTCCAGACAACTCAAAACCCACGAAAGGAATTACACAACCCACGATCTTGAACTCGGAGCGGTTGTTTTTGCCTTAAAGATTTGGAGGCACTATTTGTATGGTACAAAGTGTACGGTATTCACAGATCACAAAAGTCTTCAGCATATCTTCGATCAGAAAATGCTGAATATGAGACAAAGGCGATGGGTAGAATTACTCAGTGATTATGATTGTGAACTCAAATATCATCCCGGTAAAGCAAATGTTGTTGCTGACGCGCTAAGTCGAAAAGATAGAATTTCACTATCTGTCATAACAAGAGCAAGTTCTTACCTTGGCTCATCATTAAGGGATAGAGTTTTAGATGATCAGAATGAGGCCTTACAACCAGGGCGTATCGAGAAGGAAGCATTGTGGAATGCCGAACGGTTATTTGAATTGGATGGCGATGGGATCCGACATGTCAAGGGCAGAGTGTGGATTCCCAAGTATAATGGACTTAGAGAACTCTTGATGAACGAGAGTCATCGATCTAAGTATTCAATCCATCCTGGTGCTGACAAAATGTACCATGGGTTAAAGGATTTTTATTGGTGGCCTGGTATGAAAAGAGATATCGCCACGTATGTTTCAAAGTGTTTAAATTGTTCAATGGTTAAGGCAGAGCACCAAAAGCCTTCTGGGCTGCTCCAGCAACCCCAAATTCCTGACTGGAAATGGGAACAGATTACTATGGACTTCATTACGAAGTTACCTCGAACCTTGAAGGGTTACGATACTATTTGGGTCATTGTTGACCGATTGACGAAGTCTGCACACTTCATTCCCATACGGGAGAATTGGAAAATAAAGAAATTGTCTCAATTATATATTGAGAAGATCGTGTCACTTCATGGCGTTCCTGTGTCTATTATCTCGGATCGTGATGGTCGTTTTACTTCTCAATCATGGAGATATTTTCAAGACGCTTTGGGCACTCAGTTGAAATTGAGTACGGCTTACCATCCACAGACGGACGGGCAAAGTGAGCGTACCATTCAGACGTTAGAAGACATGCTTCGGGCATGTGTTATCGATTTCAAAGGTAGCTGGGATACCTTTTTGCCGTTAGCTGAATTTTCATATAATAACAGCTATCACACAAGCATAAAGTGTGCGCCTTTTGAAGCTTTGTATGGGCGGAAATGTAGATCGCCTGTTTGTTGGCTTGATGCTGGTGAGCGTCGTTTGTACAAGTATGGACTGGTTCAGAAGACTACTGACCAGATTGTTGAAATTAGGGCACGGCTGAAGGCGGCTCAGGATCGCCAGAAGAGCTATGCAGATCGTAGAAGGAAACCCCTTGAGTTTCAAGTGGGTGATAAAGTTATGTTGAAAGTGTCACCTTGGAAAGGCACTGCACGCTTTGGCGTGAGAGGAAAACTTAGTCCCCGTTATATCGGACCATTCGAAATTGTTCGAAGGATTGGTTCCGTGGCTTATAAGCTCAATTTACCCCAGGAGCTTGAACATGTTCATCCCACATTTCATATATCGAATCTAAAGAAATGTTTAACTGATGAAACATTGGTTGTACCTGTGGAAGAGTTGCAAGTGAATGACTCTCTTCAATTTGTAGAGGAGCCTGTTGAAATTTTAGACCAACAGCTCAAACAGCTTAGACGAAGTCGTATCAAGTTGGTCAGAGTTCGTTGGAACTCAAAACACGGACCAGACTCGACTTGGGAACGTGAGGACTATATGAGGGATAAGTATCCTCATCTTTTTACTAAGCAAGACTTGATTTCGGGACGAAATCCTTAGAAGTCGGGGATGCTGTGACAACTCGTAATTTATTAACAACGGGTTAGTCCTAATCTCGATCATTATTATAATTTCGTCTAATTTAGAGATTATGACGTAGAAATTATTAGTTAATTGAACATTTGATATAGTTCAATTAGACGTATCCTTATGACGTAGACTATTAGCTATTTAGACGAATGCCGAGTCTTAAAATAACTTTAAATGAGATATTTAAAGGTTATAAATTATGCACAGTAATTAGACTGTCTAAACTTAATATTTCTAAAGTTAGTTAAAGTTTTATTTACTTGTCTTAACTAAAATAAGACGAGGGAAAATACCTTTACTTTACATTTTGACTTTTAGGTCAAACGGTATTTAATCGTAAGCATTTTACCAAATTTAGGGTACAGAATATACCTAAATAAGCCACATGGGCCGATTTATGTATTGTGAGGCAGGGGCTTTGACACCAAAATTTCCCCTTCCCTCCTTCCTTTTGATCGACACCAACACCACACACAACACACACACACCACACAAAACACACATACATCACTCAAAATCTCTCAATCTCTTCTATTCTTTTTCTTCTAAAATTGGTCTTGCAAAGGTAGTAATCATTTGGAGATTTTAAAGGGGTTTATTATCATTAGCATCATCATCTTCACCATCTTCAATTATCTTCAAGAACATCAATTTTTGGTAAGTCTAAATCATCCCTTTTGCGCCTATTTATGTTTACTTACTCTTTTCTAGTCATTTCGAGTTTTTACATGGCCTAAAACAACTTAAAATGGAATTAGGGTTTAAATAGGGTTTTGGTTTGATTTGATCGTTTCGGAAGATTCGATGATGTTATGGATGAAATTATGGGTTGGGTTATGTGTATTTATGGTTTATAATGTTTAGTTATGCTTCAAAATGGGTTACAAGCTCCTACAAATCGTTTTGGATTGATTTGGGTCGAGTTTGAAGGGTTTTGGGTTTGGTTTTCCTGCATAAACTGCAGCTACTGCTCCTGGTTCAGAATTTGGCCACTGCGGCGCAGTGGCATGGGCTAGCCCACTGCGGCGCAGTGAGCTTGGCAATGGCTCACTGCGGCGCAGTGAGCTTGGCAATGGCTCACTGCGGCGCAGTGAGCTTGGCAATGGCTCACTGCGGCGCAGTGAGCTTGGCAATGGCTCACTGCGGCGCAGTGAGCTTGGCAATGGCTCACTGCGGCGCAGTGAGCTTGGCAATGGCTCACTGCGGCGCAGTGAGCTTGGCAATGGCTCACTGCGGCGCAGTGAGCTTGGCATGGCTCACTGCGGCGCAGTGAGCTTGGCAAGGCTCACTGCGGCGCAGTGAGCTTGGCATGGCTCACTGCGGCGCAGTGAGCTTGGCAATGGCTCACTGCGGCGCAGTGGATACCCCCTGTAAAATTTTGCGCGTCAATTTTCAAATGTTAATAACTTTTGATCCGTGACTCCAATTAAGTCTTATGACCTATCGTTGGAATCGTAAGAGAGTCTAGTTTCTAGTAATAACACTCTTCTTGTATGAAACTTCTCTCATTTCAAAAAGGGTCAAGTCGAATGCGTCTTGTTCACACTCATTTAAGTTGTAAATGTGTTTAGGGACTTATGACTTGACTTAATCGTACTAAATCAACTTGTTTGAGGTTATAGGGTTGACATTATGGTATTTTATACAACTTTTAAATGACTATGTCATTGATTTTACCAACTAAAGGTAAACAAAATGAAAGTTTGAAACACGTTCTCGGTTATGGCATTCTAGGGTCTATAGCTAAGTAGTTGTACGTAGGATACTCGTCGTCAAGAGATTTGATCCTCATTATTGGTAATGATATCATAGGTTTTGGATAACGTGGAGAACTGATTGTTGAATCTTCTCGAGCTACTTTGCACCTTTTAGCACTAGATCGCTAAGGTGAGTTTATGGCGCCCTTTTCCTTTTACTTTGGGCCTGAAAAGCATGTGTTATTGTATACACGATTTGTTAAATAAATGATTGTTTTGTAAGTATGCCATGTGATTTGGATGCTTAGATCATTTGAAGTAAATTTGCCATGTTAGAGGCTGTGAAAATGTGTATACGTGTCATTTATTAAATGTTGGATAAAATGACGTTGAATTGCCGTGTGATGGCTGATTAAAATGTTTCTTTGTGTTTGACGAACTAAAATGTTGTCCCTGTAGTTATCATTGTTATGGTGCGCACCCCATTTTAGAGGGAAATCCTGTGCGAAGCAATGTAGCATAGTGACTGATACTGTCGGACTTGGCTCCCGGCTGTCATATGCTAGTCATAAACATTGTTGTGGTGCGCACCCCATTTTAGAGGGAAATCCTGTGCGAAGCAATGTAGCATAGTGACTGATACTGTCGGACTTGGCTCCCGGCTGTCATATGCTAGTCATAAACATTGTTGTGGTGCGCACCCCATTTTAGAGGGAAATCCTGTGCGAGGCATGTTGACTGATACTGTCGGACTTGTTTCCCGGCTGTCATATGCTAGTCATAAACATTGTTGTGGTGCGCACCCCATTTTAGAGGGAAATCCTGTGCGAAGCAATGTAGCATAGTGACTGATACTGTCGGACTTGGCTCCCGGCTGTCATATGCTAGTCATAAACATTGTTGTGGTGCGCACCCCATTTTAGAGGGAAATCCTGTGCGAAGCAATGTAGCATAGTGACTGATACTGTCGGACTTGGCTCCCGGCTGTCATATGCTAGTCATAAACATTGTTGTGGTGCGCACCCCATTTTAGAGGGAAATCCTGTGCGAAGCAATGTAGCATAGTGACTGATACTGTCGGACTTGGCTCCCGGCTGTCATATGCTAGTCATAAACATTGTTGTGGTGCGCACCCCATTTTAGAGGGAAATCCTGTGCGAAGCAATGTAGCATAGTGACTGATACTGTCGGACTTGGCTCCCGGCTGTCATATGCTAGTCATAAACATTGTTGTGGTGCGCACCCCATTTTAGAGGGAAATCCTGTGCGAAGCAATGTAGCATAGTGACTGATACTGTCGGACTTGGCTCCCGGCTGTCATATGCTAGTCATAAACATTGTTGTGGTGCGCACCCCATTTTAGAGGGAAATCCTGTGCGAAGCAATGTAGCATAGTGACTGATACTGTCGGACTTGGCTCCCGGCTGTCATATGCTAGTCATAAACATTGTTGTGGTGCGCACCCCATTTTAGAGGGAAATCCTGTGCGAAGCAATGTAGCATAGTGACTGATACTGTCGGACTTGGCTCCCGGCTGTCATATGCTAGTCATAAACATTGTTGTGGTGCGCACCCCATTTTAGAGGGAAATCCTGTGCGAAGCAATGTAGCATAGTGACTGATACTGTCGGACTTGGCTCCCGGCTGTCATATGCTAGTCATAAACATTGTTGTGGTGCGCACCCCATTTTAGAGGGAAATCCTGTGCGAAGCAATGTAGCATAGTGACTGATACTGTCGGACTTGGCTCCCGGCTGTCATATGCTAGTCATAAACATTGTTGTGGTGCGCACCCCATTTTAGAGGGAAATCCTGTGCGAAGCAATGTAGCATAGTGACTGATACTGTCGGACTTGGCTCCCGGCTGTCATATGCTAGTCATAAACATTGTTGTGGTGCGCACCCCATTTTAGAGGGAAATCCTGTGCGAAGCAATGTAGCATAGTGACTGATACTGTCGGACTTGGCTCCCGGCTGTCATATGCTAGTCATAAACATTGTTGTGGTGCGCACCCCATTTTAGAGGGAAATCCTGTGCGAAGCAATGTAGCATAGTGACTGATACTGTCGGACTTGGCTCCCGGCTGTCATATGCTAGTCATAAACATTGTTGTGGTGCGCACCCCATTTTAGAGGGAAATCCTGTGCGAAGCAATGTAGCATAGTGACTGATACTGTCGGACTTGGCTCCCGGCTGTCATATGCTAGTCATAAATGACGATTAAAAACTTGGTCAAACATTCTGTAAACTCACCAACTATTTCGATAGTTGATCCTCTCAAATTTAATGCTTTTCAGGTAACCAACAGTAAGTATTGGAAGCGTATATGACTTCGTGAAGCCATCTTTTGAACATTGGACGTACAATTAGCGTCAGACCTCTGAGGACTATCGTTTTATTAGTCCTAATTGTACTTAGTTGTCCAAATGTTATTATTGTATTAAGTGGACCCATTTCCAATTGAGGATAGTTTGTATCCGTGTATTGGGATCCACATCTGAACGATTATACTTGTAATAGACTTGTATTTGGATTAATAGATGTAATCTCTATTTACCTTCTGATAAGTACGCAATTTTTTTGTTAACCCTATATTTCCGCTATAATGGGGTGTGACAAAAATTGGTATCAGAGACAAGGTTATAGTGAATACGGAGTTATTCCTCGTGAATAACTCAATCTATAGCCATGGTCGCTTCAAATAAGAAATCTAAGTCTTTAAGGTTTAGGATAGTTATCTCGAGAGTTATACTATTTGTCAATAATTAGACCTAACCCGATCAACTACGTCCCGATTATGTAAAATAGTATAAGGCTCGAAATAAATATCTTAAATTGTGTATATACGTGTTAGTTGAAAACTAAAATTTTCGTGAAAACTAGAAAACTGGTCAAAACACACTGTGATCTGAATTTAACACAATGTGTTTTTAATTTTTTTTTTTTTTTTTTTTTTTTTTTTTTTTTTTTTTTTTTTTTTTTTTTTTTTTTTTTTTTTTTTTTTTTTTTTTTTTTTTTTTTTTTTTTTTTTTTTTTTTTTTTTTTTTTTTTTTTTTTTTTTTTTTTTTTTTTTTTTTTTTTTTTTTTTTTTTTTTTTTTTTTTTTTTTTTTTTTTTTTTTTTTTTTTTTTTTTTTTTTTTTTTTTTTTTTTTTTTTTTTTTTTTTTTTTTTTTTTTTTTTTTTTTTTTTTTTTTTTTTTTTTTTTTTTTTTTTTTTTTTTTTTTTTTTTTTTTTTTTTTTTTTTTTTTTTTTTTTTTTTTTTTTTTTTTTTTTTTTTTTTTTTTTTTTTTTTTTTTTTTTTTTTTTTTTTTTTTTTTTTTTTTTTTTTTTTTTTTTTTTTTTTTTTTTTTTTTTTTTTTTTTTTTTTTTTTTTTTTTTTTTTTTTTTTTTTTTTTTTTTTTTTTTTTTTTTTTTTTTTTTTTTTTTTTTTTTTTTTTTTTTTTTTTTTTTTTTTTTTTTTTTTTTTTTTTTTTTTTTTTTTTTTTTTTTTTTTTTTTTTTTTTTTTTTTTTTTTTTTTTTTTTTTTTTTTTTTTTTTTTTTTTTTTTTTTTTTTTTTTTTTTTTTTTTTTTTTTTTTTTTTTTTTTTTTTTTTTTTTTTTTTTTTTTTTTTTTTTTTTTTTTTTTTTTTTTTTTTTTTTTTTTTTTTTTTTTTTTTTTTTTTTTTTTTTTTTTTTTTTTTTTTTTTTTTTTTTTTTTTTTTTTTTTTTTTTTTTTTTTTTTTTTTTTTTTTTTTTTTTTTTTTTTTTTTTTTTTTTTTTTTTTTTTTTTTTTTTTTTTTTTTTTTTTTTTTTTTTTTTTTTTTTTTTTTTTTTTTTTTTTTTTTTTTTTTTTTTTTTTTTTTTTTTTTTTTTTTTTTTTTTTTTTTTTTTTTTTTTTTTTTTTTTTTTTTTTTTTTTTTTTTTTTTTTTTTTTTTTTTTTTTTTTTTTTTTTTTTTTTTTTTTTTTTTTTTTTTTTTTTTTTTTTTTTTTTTTTTTTTTTTTTTTTTTTTTTTTTTTTTTTTTTTTTTTTTTTTTTTTTTTTTTTTTTTTTTTTTTTTTTTTTTTTTTTTTTTTTTTTTTTTTTTTTTTTTTTTTTTTTTTTTTTTTTTTTTTTTTTTTTTTTTTTTTTTTTTTTTTTTTTTTTTTTTTTTTTTTTTTTTTTTTTTTTTTTTTTTTTTTTTTTTTTTTTTTTTTTTTTTTTTTTTTTTTTTTTTTTTTTTTTTTTTTTTTTTTTTTTTTTTTTTTTTTTTTTTTTTTTTTTTTTTTTTTTTTTTTTTTTTTTTTTTTTTTTTTTTTTTTTTTTTTTTTTTTTTTTTTTTTTTTTTTTTTTTTTTTTTTTTTTTTTTTTTTTTTTTTTTTTTTTTTTTTTTTTTTTTTTTTTTTTTTTTTTTTTTTTTTTTTTTTTTTTTTTTTTTTTTTTTTTTTTTTTTTTTTTTTTTTTTTTTTTTTTTTTTTTTTTTTTTTTTTTTTTTTTTTTTTTTTTTTTTTTTTTTTTTTTTTTTTTTTTTTTTTTTTTTTTTTTTTTTTTTTTTTTTTTTTTTTTTTTTTTTTTTTTTTTTTTGCTTGTTTTTGTGCCTACTATGGTTTTGTCCACACAAGATATAAGTGCATACCCACCTCCATATGGTGGTGATCACTTGGTTCCTCCAAGGAAGGAAGTTTATGAAAGCGGAAAAATCTACGATATCACACATAGGATTAGTTCACATACACTTTCCGGGCTTTTCGTTAACGGAATTGGAGATGATTATCTTAGACTATATCGAAGTATGCGGAATGGGTCAGATTATAACTTTTCGATCATAAAGTTACCTGCTCATTCGGGTACTCATGTTGATGCACCTGGACATTTCTATGAGAATTACTACGAAGAAGGATTCGATGTCGATAGTCTTGACTTAGAAGTACTCAATGGTATTAAACTAAGTTGCTAGCTAGATCATAGAGCGAGTTTATAGTAAATTCAGCTCCTATGTGCCTATTTTGGGTCAAACTAATTAATAGCACTTATTAGAAATTAATTAGTCTTGTTAAGTCTAAACCATATCTTTCTTTCTTTTTTGCAGGCCCGGCTTTATTAGTTGATGTTCCAAGGGATAAGAACATAACAGGTACTTATTCAGTCATATTTATTTACCGTTCTCTGAAATGACTGAATGTCACAACTTAGTTTTCTAAATTTCCTGCAAGTTAATCTTAACAACTTATTCACTTATCGCAGCTGAAGTTATGAAGTCGCTGAACATTCCCAAGGGAGTAAAGCGGGTGCTTTTCAGAACGTTGAACACGGATAAGTAAGGATCGAACAGTTCTATGGTGCTTGTCTATTTTCAGGTTATTATTTTACCTTCTTATTTGGTAACTTTTCGGGTCGTTAATTTCAGACGGTTAATGTGGCAAAAGCGATTTGACTCAAGCTATGCGGGATTTGTGACAGATGGAGCTCAATGGCTGACGGACAACACTGACATCAAACTTATTGGTAAACCACCTAATCATTTTGACAAGCCATAATTGCTGTCTGGAAAACTTATGTTTTCAGATGATCTGAATATTACCAAGAAATGATCAGTCATTTGTTCTGGTTTTGTAGGTATTGATTACTTATCGGTTGCTACAGATGATGATCTGAAACCCGTTCATCTTGTCTTCTTAAAAAGCAGGGTGAGTTGCTTATCGTTTAACTAGAACGTAACATATTCTAAGGAAAGAGATGATTTTAGATAGTCTCATATTGTATGAAATTCAACAATATCTTCAATGAAAATCGAGACACGTTAAATTATAACCTGTATAAATTGAATTGCTATAACATGGGACTCTTAGTTGTATCTAATAGTTTTTCGTGTAATCGACATTCTCAACACTGCTACATTCTGTGCTTTCAGGAAATCATTCTAGTTGAAGGTCTGAAACTTGTAGATTTAGAAGCAGGAATGTATGATGTCCACTGTTTACCATTAAGGTTATCAAGAGCAGAAGGATCTCCCATAAGATGCATCCTCATCAAGTGATATACTTCTAGTAGTATGCAAAGAGTATTCATAAATAAACTTCATTTTCTGTTATCTTATTTTCGGCTTCAGATGTTTTAACTTCCTTTAATAAGCCGAAAGTTCTTGTGAAAATGGCAAAAGAGATGTATTCATTTCAATGAGTCACAACTACTGAAACACAACTATTCCTTTGTTTCGTATGTAGCTATATACTACCCATGAAAATAATAACATTAATTGCTTGGTTCTCTCTTCCATTGTACTCTTCTACCTACAGTCCTGGACCGAATGTATCATCTCAAACAAGATATGACCTCGTGTACAAATTCCCGAAGGACCTATCAAATTATAAGCACGGTTTGATGGAAGTAAATTTTGCAGCAGGTTATAGTTCTAGGGGGTCTTGGTATATCTGTTTTTATAGTCCTCATAACCACTGGGTAATAGCCCAGTGGCCACCAGCCGCCACTTTTCAGGAGAGGTCCTGGGTTCAAGTCTCGCCAAAGGCAAACTTGAGATAATCAGGGGATTATTAAGTGGTTGAGATTTACCTGGACACTAGCCTGGCTGGGGGATTAGTGGGTACCAAATGGTACATGGGATCAGGGGGTTTCCATCCAATTACCCTTTTTTTTTTTTATTATTTTTTTTTTTTTTTGATTTTTTTTTTTTTTTTTTTTTTTTTTTTTTACTGAACCACTTTTACTCTTTTTTTTTTTTTTTTTTTTTTTTTTTTTTTTTTTTTTTTTTTTTTTTTTTTTTTTTTTTTTTTTTTTTTTTTTTTTTTTTTTTTTTTTTTTTTTTTTTTTTTTTTTTTTTTTTTTTTTTTTTTTTTTTTTTTTTTTTTTTTTTTTTTTTTTTTTTTTTTTTTTTTTTTTTTTTTTTTTTTTTTTTTTTTTTTTTTTTTTTTTTTTTTTTTTTTTTTTTTTTTTTTTTTTTTTTTTTTTTTTTTTTTTTTTTTTTTTTTTTTTTTTTTTTTTTTTTTTTTTTTTTTTTTTTTTTTTTTTTTTTTTTTTTTTTTTTTTTTTTTTTTTTTTTTTTTTTTTTTTTTTTTTTTTTTTTTTTTTTTTTTTTTTTTTTTTTTTTTTTTTTTTTTTTTTTTTTTTTTTTTTTTTTTTTTTTTTTTTTTTTTTTTTTTTTTTTTTTTTTTTTTTTTTTTTTTTTTTTTTTTTTTTTTTTTTTTTTTTTTTTTTTTTTTTTTTTTTTTTTTTTTTTTTTTTTTTTTTTTTTTTTTTTTTTTTTTTTTTTTTTTTTTTTTTTTTTTTTTTTTTTTTTTTTTTTTTTTTTTTTTTTTTTTTTTTTTTTTTTTTTTTTTTTTTTTTTTTTTTTTTTTTTTTTTTTTTTTTTTTTTTTTTTTTTTTTTTTTTTTTTTTTTTTTTTTTTTTTTTTTTTTTTTTTTTTTTTTTTTTTTTTTTTTTTTTTTTTTTTTTTTTTTTTTTTTTTTTTTTTTTTTTTTTTTTTTTTTTTTTTTTTTTTTTTTTTTTTTTTTTTTTTTTTTTTTTTTTTTTTTTTTTTTTTTTTTTTTTTTTTTTTTTTTTTTTTTTTTTTTTTTTTTTTTTTTTTTTTTTTTTTTTTTTTTTTTTTTTTTTTTTTTTTTTTTTTTTTTTTTTTTTTTTTTTTTTTTTTTTTTTTTTTTTTTTTTTTTTTTTTTTTTTTTTTTTTTTTTTTTTTTTTTTTTTTTTTTTTTTTTTTTTTTTTTTTTTTTTTTTTTTTTTTTTTTTTTTTTTTTTTTTTTTTTTTTTTTTTTTTTTTTTTTTTTTTTTTTTTTTTTTTTTTTTTTTTTTTTTTTTTTTTTTTTTTTTTTTTTTTTTTTTTTTTTTTTTTTTTTTTTTTTTTTTTTTTTTTTTTTTTTTTTTTTTTTTTTTTTTTTTTTTTTTTTTTTTTTTTTTTTTTTTTTTTTTTTTTTTTTTTTTTTTTTTTTTTTTTTTTTTTTTTTTTTTTTTTTTTTTTTTTTTTTTTTTTTTTTTTTTTTTTTTTTTTTTTTTTTTTTTTTTTTTTTTTTTTTTTTTTTTTTTTTTTTTTTTTTTTTTTTTTTTTTTTTTTTTTTTTTTTTTTTTTTTTTTTTTTTTTTTTTTTTTTTTTTTTTTTTTTTTTTTTTTTTTTTTTTTTTTTTTTTTTTTTTTTTTTTTTTTTTTTTTTTTTTTTTTTTTTTTTTTTTTTTTTTTTTTTTTTTTTTTTTTTTTTTTTTTTTTTTTTTTTTTTTTTTTTTTTTTTTTTTTTTTTTTTTTTTTTTTTTTTTTTTTTTTTTTTTTTTTTTTTTTTTTTTTTTTTTTTTTTTTTTTTTTTTTTTTTTTTTTTTTTTTTTTTTTTTTTTTTTTTTTTTTTTTTTTTTTTTTTTTTTTTTTTTTTTTTTTTTTTTTTTTTTTTTTTTTTTTTTTTTTTTTTTTTTTTTTTTTTTTTTTTTTTTTTTTTTTTTTTTTTTTTTTTTTTTTTTTTTTTTTTTTTTTTTTTTTTTTTTTTTTTTTTTTTTTTTTTTTTTTTTTTTTTTTTTTTTTTTTTTTTTTTTTTTTTTTTTTTTTTTTTTTTTTTTTTTTTTTTTTTTTTTTTTTTTTTTTTTTTTTTTTTTTTTTTTTTTTTTTTTTTTTTTTTTTTTTTGGTAATTATCTTATGGGAAATTCAGAAACAATTACCAGCATAATTAACCATCAAATTTATAGAAACTTTTGTACGTATGAGTTACAGCAACTAAATAGTATTTATTATAGATGAATCTCTTACTTAGTGTGTTTGGTCATAATAAGGGCGATTACCTAATCTTACTAGTTCACTGAAAGATATTGAATAACGTCTTACCCAGCTCTCAAAGAAGACACGATGAGTAGGAACAGAATCAATGAATGCAGCACGGATAAATAATCATTACCTATAAAATGAGAAGCAAAGACTGGAAGTGTTATGCAGCACCTAGATAGGAATGGATTTACAAGACAAGAAATATATAGAGGGACAGGACTCACTAGAAACTCACTCTGTTTCAATGGGGCAAAACATGTTCCAAGATTATATTTCACTCAACTGTATAATTCAATAATTGTAACAATAACTAAATAATCTTGCATTAGAGTCTTACATGCACTACATTAATGATGCTAACTTGATGCAGGACATTGGAACATTAGAAACTCGGTCTGCTCAAAATGCAAAGATACAATCAATGACTTTTCATACAGTTTTGCCATGGGTTATAGTGCAGGGACCAATCATTACACAGGGTCTAGTGCCAGTTCGGCAGCTTAACAGCTAAACCAAACTCCTTGAAAACTGAAAAGCTTACTACGTATAAATGCACAAAGGACCCATTAGTTATACTCTGTAGGCAACAAGGTGGAACAAGAGTAGTGGAAAATTAGAAATACAGAGCTACATGGGAATCTAACTAAATTCAGCATCTTATGTAACTAAGATTTTATGTTGGGCCGTCAGTTGTGTGATATGATTGTGAGATCATCTTACTCTCAAGACATTTCATGATATTTATAAAGTTCCATATATAACTGTAGTAAATTGAACAAGTTACAAATCATCAACCCAATTACCATTAACATGGAGGTCAAGCATGCCAACATCAAAACCAGCATCGAAGTAATGATCAATCATATGTCCAGTGGCATCAACATGGATTCCAGTTTGTGTCAACCATTTTCATCTCAGAAACATTAGCATCTGAACCATTATTCACACTAGCGGGAAGCTTAAAAAATTGTCCAAGCCCATCATCCAATAAGCATGAAGGCATGTCAGATTGGTACCTATGACTTATGTAAATTATACTACCGCCATCATAGACTTCTCCATGTATAGGTGACAAACTGTCATCATCGTTGACTTCACAAGGTAACAAAGTAGTAATATATATGGAGATGGGCCGGGTATCGGTCAAGATCAAATCTGTTTATCAAAGTGCTTCTCCGATTGCTCAAGATATCTCTTTTCAACCGAGGAACAAAACAAGATCATTTCGCTCCATTTTTAGTCAAATAGTGAAGGATATTCGATTAGTTATGAAAATGCATCATTAGCTATTGAAGACTGCAGGGAAGATGAGATTGTGAAGAGTGTTGTGGCTACTGTTGGAACCATTGGGGTTTAAGCTTAAGCAGCTATAAATATAATTGATTTGGGAGAGTGAGAAGATGATTTATGACTCAAGCATATGTCTAAAACATAAGATCATGCATGCTGATTATATGCAACAACAAATAAAAAACAAAAGTGAAATTTGATATGTACTTTTTATTATTGGCTGGTAGGTAGGTAATGCTTTTTGAGGATAAACAAACCAAATCCCCTGTTCTCCATGATCCATGAGCGGTTGATGTTGACTCAAATTGAGGATAAAACAGACCAGATTACCTATTCTTCCCCTCGGGAGGATCCTGGGAATCGGGATCATCATGACGGCGTCCTGAAGGAGTGGGAAATGGTCGGCAGGACTCAATGGAGGAAAGACGGCGATCAATCTGATCAAGCCGCGACAGAAATGAAGAAAGGTCATGAGGAGGTTGTGTAGTCGAGCTTAGTTCAGAGGATAATAGGGAGAGTACTGCATTTTCTGTCGGTGTGCGGGTTGGTTGAATAAGAAGGCGCGAGTAAAATAGAGCTTTAAGATCATGCCAATTTAGTTCAGTGAGTATAGATGATGGTTGAGAGGATGAAAATTGTTGTTGTGTTTGGGATTGTGGTTGTGTTTGCGATTGTGGGATTGACTGTGATTGTGATGATGTTGATGTAAGTGTGGTCGACTGTGAGATTTGAAGTGGAGCCATGGTGGTGGTCTGGTGAGTCTGCATCCGCGCCAAAGTCATAGCGGCGATATAGGACTCAATACCTTGCCCCGAATGAGATGACGGTAAATTATGCGATGACTCCTCGTGGACACTTGGAACAGTCTCTCGCTGTTGAGAGACCGAGTGGCCATGGTGGGTTTGTGCATGCACTGGTGGGCAGGCAATGACTTCTTCATTGCTTTGACGCAACATATGCGTTGCAGCAGCAGATGTGGTCTCCCGGATTTTGGGGGTGGTTCGGGGAGGGTTATCTCTTTTTCTTTGCCCTATCTCACTCCCGAACTGCTCAATCTCTCCAGATTTTTGAACTACTTCCTCGATCCCACCTTGTAACTCCATTTCCGGTTGCTCAGAAACAAACGGTTCATCATTAAATGGACTTACAGTGTCATCATGTCCTGATT
>CM067174.1:108512513-108562513 GCA_034093135.1 Erigeron breviscapus | reverse complement strand
TTTTTTTTTTTTTTTTTTTTTTTTTTTTTTTTTTTTTTTTTTTTTTTTTTTTTTTTTTTTTTTTTTTTTTTTTTTTTTTTTTTTTTTTTTTTTTTTTTTTTTTTTTTTTTTTTTTTTTTTTTTTTTTTTTTTTTTTTTTTTTTTTTTTTTTTTTTTTTTTTTTTTTTTTTTTTTTTTTTTTTTTTTTTTTTTTTTTTTTTTTTTTTTTTTTTTTTTTTTTTTTTTTTTTTTTTTTTTTTTTTTTTTTTTTTTTTTTTTTTTTTTTTTTTTTTTTTTTTTTTTTTTTTTTTTTTTTTTTTTTTTTTTTTTTTTTTTTTTTTTTTTTTTTTTTTTTTTTTTTTTTTTTTTTTTTTTTTTTTTTTTTTTTTTTTTTTTTTTTTTTTTTTTTTTTTTTTTTTTTTTTTTTTTTTTTTTTTTTTTTTTTTTTTTTTTTTTTTTTTTTTTTTAAGACGGAGCCCGTCAGGTAGATCACCCCATCACCGCCACCGCCGCCACCGCCATTACATCACCACCCCGCCATCACCTCCATCACCACCGCAACGCGCGAGTATCTTTCTCTCGTATCTATCAATAAACTAAAACAGGATTGAGATGTTCTTGAAACGACACGTGGCGTAATCCTTGATCGACACGTGTCCTTTTAATTTATTTATTTTATTAAGTTAGCTTTTTTAATTGTATATAGATTCAATTTCCTTATTAGACTTAGAATTAAACTCTAACTCTTGACTTATAGATACAAAACACATTATAACCTTATTTGATTGATCGTTTTTTCATTAATAAAATTGTCTCTTTTTCTTTCTCAATTCTTCAGCTCATATTACTTATATTACTTAAGATTCAAAATTTTGAGTTTACAATCGGAAATTGCAATGATATTTGCCGTCATCCACTATGCTTACAAATTCCAATTTTGATGTGATTGTAAAAATTTAAGGTAAATCCAAAACTCCAACTAAACATTATTATACACATTACTGTTTATTAAAATGATAGATTAATAATATAAAGATGGAATAAATAGATAAATAATAATATATAGTGGAGGAGTATTATGTATTTTAATTCATATGAGTTAAGAAATAAAATTATTACCAATAGTTTGCTCGTACGTGGCAATCAACAAAATGAGCAATCACATGTTCGTACGTGGCAAATAACCAAATGAGCCAGCCTAATTTTAATCTCATCATCATCATTTTAACCTTAGTTAACTTATCCCAACTTTTGCTTTTAACTCTTATCTTATTACTCTTATTCTTACTTCTGAAGTAACAAGACTTTTATTACATGGAAATAATAAATATAATAACAATGATAACAATAATATTGAACTTCTTCACAAACAAGTTAACGTGAATACGAGATGGCAGCCGAATTCAAGAGGAAACAATTTGGGAGTATAACAATAGATAATAATAAACTCATCTTTAAAAATGAAGTATAATACAATAGTAAATTACGTGTGTGCATTGCCGAAGTCAGAAGGAAAAAGGGAAGCATATGGTCAAATCCTTGATCAAATTTTGGTGGAAATTCTTATGGTTGCGTTTAGTTCAAAAAAACTCCCTGTTTTCCTTTTTCATTTTCTAAGAAAACATGGAAAACAAGAAACGCGTTCAAATTGTATTTTTCTAGAAAAGTTTTCCTAGAAAATGAAAATTCTGTTTTCCAACTTTTGCACTAAAACTAGAAAACTGTTTTTTTCAGTTTTTGTTTTCACTTTTCTATTTTCCAAACCCTTTATAAACCTAAAATTAGAAAACAAGTGAATTTGAACATGTTTTCTAGTTTTCTAAAATGAAAAATGAAAACTCCATATTTTATTTTGAACGCATTATCAAAATTTTCAAGGGTTTTCTAGAAATGGAAAACCCTTTTCATTTTCTAGAAAATTGGAAATGGAAAACTAGAAAACATTTTCTCGAACTAAACGCGCCCTAAGTAACTCCATACACCTAAGCATGAGGTGCTCATAAGAGGATTTGATATTTTGGACTAGTCGTGTCGTGGCCAAGGTGAGTACGTTTATATACGTGTATATGTACCATGGGGTTAATATGGGCTCGAAGGGGACGGGTTCCCCGGGCTCCATATTAACTTGTTGATGTGGTTGACATGGCTCGAAGGGGACGGGTTCCCCAGGCTCCATATTAACTTGTTGATGTGGTTGACATGGCTCGAAGGGGACGGGTTCCCCAGGCTCCATATTAACTTGTTGATGTGGTTGACATGGCTCGAAGGGGACGGGTTCCCCAGGCTCCATATTAACTTGTTGATGTGGTTGACATGGCTCGAAGGGGACGGGTTCCCCAGGCTCCATATTAACTTGTTGATGTGGTTGACATGGCTCGAAGGGGACGGGTTCCCCAGGCTCCATATTAACTTGTTGATGTGGTTGACATGGCTCGAAGGGGACGGGTTCCCCAGGCTCCATATTAACTTGTTGATGTGGTTGACATGGCTCGAAGGGGACGGGTTCCCCAGGCTCCATATTAACTTGTTGATGTGGTTGACATGGCTCGAAGGGGACGGGTTCCCCAGGCTCCATATTAACTTGTTGATGTGGTTGACATGGCTCGAAGGGGACGGGTTCCCCAGGCTCCATATTAACTTGTTGATGTGGTTGACATGGCTCGAAGGGGACGGGTTCCCCAGGCTCCATATTAACTTGTTGATGTGGTTGACATGGCTCGAAGGGGACGGGTTCCCCAGGCTCCATATTAACTTGTTGATGTGGTTGACATGGCTCGAAGGGGACGGGTTCCCCAGGCTCCATATTAACTTGTTGATGTGGTTGACATGGCTCGAAGGGGACGGGTTCCCCAGGCTCCATATTAACTTGTTGATGTGGTTGACATGGCTCGAAGGGGACGGGTTCCCCAGGCTCCATATTAACTTGTTGATGTGGTTGACATGGCTCGAAGGGGACGGGTTCCCCAGGCTCCATATTAACTTGTTGATGTGGTTGACATGGCTCGAAGGGGACGGGTTCCCCAGGCTCCATATTAACTTGTTGATGTGGTTGACATGGCTCGAAGGGGACGGGTTCCCCAGGCTCCATATTAACTTGTTGATGTGGTTGACATGGCTCGAAGGGGACGGGTTCCCCAGGCTCCATATTAACTTGTTGATGTGGTTGACATGGCTCGAAGGGGACGGGTTCCCCAGGCTCCATATTAACTTGTTGATGTGGTTGACATGGCTCGAAGGGGACGGGTTCCCCAGGCTCCATATTAACTTGTTGATGTGGTTGACATGGCTCGAAGGGGACGGGTTCCCCAGGCTCCATATTAACTTGTTGATGTGGTTGACATGGCTCGAAGGGGACGGGTTCCCCAGGCTCCATATTAACTTGTTGATGTGGTTGACATGGCTCGAAGGGGACGGGTTCCCCGGGCTCCATATTAACTTGTTGATGTGGTTGACATGGCTCGAAGGGGACGGGTTCCCCAGGTTACATGTCAACATGATTGTATTGGAGAAGATGACATCTTAAAACATATCCGTGATCATGGGTTAGTAATCTCTTACACTCGTGCTTTTGATACTTTTGTGCGCCCATAACAATTAAAAATTCGACCTTTTGACATATATATTAAATATACCCTTTTTGAGATGAATTATGTTTTAAACTTTTACATATTGTCTTTAAAATGATCATCGAAAGTTTTAAATAAATAAATAAAAATAGTTTTAAATGGGTGTTACAATATACGAGTATTATATTTATTATTACTGTTTATTATAATTTAGTTTCGATCATCGGTTTACTTTAATCACAATTTATTTCATACTCACGAATCATGTATAAGGCATATTCGAATTTCTTTATGATACAATCTATATAACTATCGTACATCGTACGGGTATTAAGACTAGTTAATTAATATATTAGAGTAATATGTTATTGGTAATTTAGTTTAACAAAATGTCAAAATATATAATAACTTACATATATATAGTTACACCACCTAGTTAACTAATATATTAGGTACTTCTCATTATAGCTCAGTGGTTGAGCACCAGCTAATATATTAGGTACTTCCCATTATAGCTCAGTGGTTGAGCACCAGCTTTATATGCTGGAGGTCTCGAGTTCGAGACATGAGAAGGACATTTGAGGGAATTTCACAATAAAGTCCTCCAGTGAAGCAGGTTTGAGTCCTGCAGAGGGGCATGGTTTTATCCCAATTAAATGTCGTGCCTTCGGGCGGTTTAGTTGGGAGTTTCTCCTCCTACTAGGTATTGAGGGTGAGGGGACTCTCTAGCGCGGACCCGGTTAAGACAACGTAAGCTAGATCCCCTGTTGCGAGCAAATGATCCACACCTTTAAAAAAAAAACATAAAAAAATAAAAAAAAAAAAAAAAAAAAAAAAAAAAAAAAAAAAAAAAAAAAAAAAAAAAAAAAAAAAAAAAAAAAAAAAAAAAAAAAAAAAAAAAAAAAAAAAAAAAAAAAAAAAAAAAAAAAAAAAAAAAAAAAAAAAAAAAAAAAAAAAAAAAAAAAAAAAAAAAAAAAAAAAAAAAAAAAAAAAAAAAAAAAAAAAAAAAAAAAAAAAAAAAAAAAAAAAAAAAAAAAAAAAAAAAAAAAAAAAAAAAAAAAAAAAAAAAAAAAAAAAAAAAAAAAAAAAAAAAAAAAAAAAAAAAAAAAAAAAAAAAAAAAAAAAAAAAAAAAAAAAAAAAAAAAAAAAAAAAAAAAAAAAAAAAAAAAAAAAAAAAAAAAAAAAAAAAAAAAAAAAAAAAAAAAAAAAAAAAAAAAAAAAAAAAAAAAAAAAAAAAAAAAAAAAAAAAAAAAAAAAAAAAAAAAAAAAAAAAAAAAAAAAAAAAAAAAAAAAAAAAAAAAAAAAAAAAAAAAAAAAAAAAAAAAAAAAAAAAAAAAAAAAAAAAAAAAAAAAAAAAAAAAAAAAAAAAAAAAAAAAAAAAAAAAAAAAAAAAAAAAAAAAAAAAAAAAAAAAAAAAAAAAAAAAAAAAAAAAAAAAAAAAAAAAAAAAAAAAAAAAAAAAAAAAAAAAAAAAAAAAAAAAAAAAAAAAAAAAAAAAAAAAAAAAAAAAAAAAAAAAAAAAAAAAAAAAAAAAAAAAAAAAAAAAAAAAAAAAAAAAAAAAAAAAAAAAAAAAAAAAAAAAAAAAAAAAAAAAAAAAAAAAAAAAAAAAAAAAAAAAAAAAAAAAAAAAAAAAAAAAAAAAAAAAAAAAAAAAAAAAAAAAAAAAAAAAAAAAAAAAAAAAAAAAAAAAAAAAAAAAAAAAAAAAAAAAAAAAAAAAAAAAAAAAAAAAAAAAAAAAAAAAAAAAAAAAAAAAAAAAAAAAAAAAAAAAAAAAAAAAAAAAAAAAAAAAAAAAAAAAAAAAAAAAAAAAAAAAAAAAAAAAAAAAAAAAAAAAAAAAAAAAAAAAAAAAAAAAAAAAAAAAAAAAAAAAAAAAAAAAAAAAAAAAAAAAAAAAAAAAAAAAAAAATAGTAGATTACGACAATTTTAGCTATCAAAACGACTAACACGTTTCCCAAAAAATTGTATGTGAATGAGCTGTATGGGAATAAGGTTTTTTTTTTGTTTGTTTGAGCAAGTTTGACCAGCAAATTTTAGTTTTTCATAAATTTGGTTATTGGGTAAGTTTTTGATATTTCTTTAGTTAGATCATCAAAGTTTTAATTTTCATATTTGACCATCATGTAAGGTTTTGGTCTTTTTTAATATGGTCACCAAGTTTTGATATTTTAAGACTATCAAATCAACTTTTAATTAAAAACTAATTTTTTTCTATTTCGTTTATACAAACTCTAACCAAATGCAAATTTAATTTATGCATATTTTCATCATATTAGAAATAGTTATTTTACTTTAAATCGATAAATAACTTTTACAATAATCTACCAATATATATATAACAAGGTCCTAAATTCATTCCTAAACAAATAGGAACCCTTGGATGAATTCTAACTTTGATTTAGAACCCTTAGATCAGATTAAATTATATATGTTTTATAATACTTGACATAATGCTTTATTTTATATCTCCAATATTTTTTTTTTTTTTTTGTAAAGTTAGTTTCGATTCAGACGTGCTGGAGACAATTTTAACCAGCGATTTGCTGGACCTCCAACCCCCTCCTCATGAAAATACCTTGAGATGAGAAACCCAAGACTCGAACCCGAGACCTTGGGAAAAACTCACCTCCGGGGCCCACATAGTGGATTTAAAAGATACCCCTGACCATTATATCTCCAATCTATTTGGTGCCAACCTAAACACTTTTATATATGTTAGAGTTTTTGGCATGATAGAAATTGGCATCTTTAGTTTTATATAATTTAATCACCTCAATATATTAGCACTTACAAAAAAATTACAAAAGAAAGCTATAACATGGGAAGTATAGTATGGGTTGTCTGACAAATTATGAATATTTCAACCAATTGTTCTTGAAAGTTTCTTAGTATTTTTCTTTTATTAAAAATTTAAATTTATCTAATGGTCATTATTTTTTTCATTTTGTCTAAATATATAAACGAAAAGTCTAATATAGTATAATTTAAATATATTAAATAAATAAATGTTAATTAGATAAAGTAAAATGACTAATGTTATATTTTCTTAATAATAGATTTGAAATATCGTATAAAAATAAAATTGTGGTTTTTCTATTCTCTAATAAACTACTATAAACATAAAGTTGATGGTTTTCTTTTCTCTAAAATAAAATGTGTAACATATTGTCATTTTATTTACTTTTGTCTATGGCAGTTATATATACATTGTAATAAATATGTGTTATATTTAAGGACGGGCCAAAATGTTTTTTGTGAGGGGCAAATGTAAAAGTCGTTTATTTAACTTATCAGATCCATGTCTGAAAATATTTTTTAAAAAATGAGTCTTGACTCGAGAATATAGAAAATGGGCCCCTAAATGAATTTTGTTAACGTCAGATTTAGTCAAATTATAGAAAGATATTTAGACTCAATACTAATGAGTTGCCTATGGTGGATTCTAACTCGGCTATTCAAGAAAAAATGTTTCTTGGATTATTTAGGATATATTATTTTTCTTTATTTTGATTGATTAAGATCACAAATTTTATTTTATTTTTTGGGTGGAAGGGGTAGGGGGGGGGTCGAACTTGGAAAAGGAAATGGATCAATCGGAAGGCAATTATCAGGTAAAGAAGTGACTGGTTTAGGTTTTGGTGGTCTGGATGCTTTTAATTTAGTATTGATGTACAAGTGGATATGACATGTGGTTCAAAATTTGGATGTCATTAGGATTAAAATCATCAATGTGATCCATGGTACTGAGTCTGCATTCCCGTGTAAAACAAATAGTAATAGTATTTGGGCAAATATATGTTCCTCATTCTCTTAGGCACACCCCACTAGGAATGAAAATAAAACAAGATTCTGGAATGATCATTGGTTTGATGATGGAAATTTTGCAACTCAGTAAAGGTTGTATGCCCTGGGACGGTCTAAAGAATGTGTCATGTGTGACATTTTTGATGATATGACATGAAAATCCGAATGAGATCGAGATATTTGTGCTGGCATGGATGAGCAATAACTTTTGACATTGGATAATTTGTTAGATTAGTAAGACTTTGGTAGAACTTGAAAATAGTCTCTCTACCTTTGGTAGGAGTAAAGTTGTTCAATTATCAAGGTTAAAAGAGCTAATATTAATAAAATAAAATTAAACACTTAAATTTGTTTATAGTTACTTATGAAAGTTGTATTTTTGATATATATAAATATAAAAATATATTTACTCGCGTATTACGCGGATAATAATCTAGTTTTTATAAATATAACAATAATAAAAAGAAAAGTTATTATAATTAATTATTTTACTTTAAATTTATTAACATATTTAAAAATTCATTTATATGAAATAGATTCGCTTTTAAAAAAATTTATGTCAAACTAATTGTATGTCTTTATATCTATTTAAAAACTTATAAAATAATTAAGAAGATGTAAAACTATTTACGGTAGAACCTCTATAAATTGATATTCGATAAATTAATAACCTCGATAAAATTAATAATTTGTCCGGTCCCAACTTGAGACCAGTACAAAATTGGACCCCAATCAATAAAATAATAAGATAATAACTTTTTTTGAAATCACAGTGTATTTATATTGGTCCCAACGAAACTATAAATTAATAATTACTAAAATATTCGAAATTTTGGTAGAAAGTAATATATAATCACTTGTTTTATTGTAGAACTTTAGATCTATAGTGAGTTTATCTATAAATCTCATCAAACTCAAGAATGCAGTATAAGAGTTTGGGCATTGTTTACTCGTATTGCAACAATAAGTTGTGAAGAGTTCTATCCTTAAATCATCTTCAACTTCGTCATCAATCGGATTTTGAATGGTTTCCGTCACCATTTCTTCAATGTTTTGAACCTCGTAACATTTATTATTTTCGCTAGCATAATTTAGCAAGTGATTCACATCTATTTTGTGTTAATAATGCATACCAGTAATCAAGGTCTAATACTCACGAATGTCTTCTTCAAAATTTCAATCATAAAACTTCTTAAAATTAATAAATTATTAATTTATCGATATAATAATATCTCGCTAAATTGATAAAATATGTTGGTCCCAACATTATTAATTTATAGAGGTTTCACTGTATATAATGTACTCACAAGTTGTTTATTATTTTATAATTTTACCACAAAATTTTTATTACATAATCTGCTCACCAGTTGCTTTTAACTTCTAATTCGCGGGTATTAACTTTAATTATACATTAAAAAAATCTATTTAATCTTAACTGAAAAGAAATAAAAAATAAAAATTTATACTCGTTATAAAGATTACACTCCAATTGAAAATCACACTATATAATATTATTAAAGTACATTTAATGAATAAATTACAGTATTTGGTCTTTATTTTTTAAAGAGTTAATTGCAAGATTGGTCCCTGTGGTTTGTCTATTTTTGCAATGGGGTCCCTTTTCGACTATCGTTGCAATGGGGGTCCCTATTTTGAGAATTTTTTGCAAAATTGGTCCCTTTTTAACAGAACCGTTAACAGATGTCGTCAAGTTTGCACGTGGCTATCACGTGCAGGGGTACTATTGTCTTTTATGTAAGTCCCAACTCAATAGATGGTACTACTGAAGACACCTCTATGTCGATGGTGGAGTTACTTTGCAATATATGCACTGAACTGGAGACGACCAGTTGCAGTGTGTATATACCAAGTTCTAGATAGATTACTTATATAAATGACAATAAGTAAAGAACAATGCAATAATACAAATAACTTGTAAAGTAAATTGATGAGACAATATGTAATTTTCAATGTGTAATTTATTTATTGATATTAAACAAATTACAAGGTTGTTGCGGAACCAAGATAATACACGAATGTAAATATCCTAACAACCTATGAAATACAATTGATCTACACTCGGAATTTCTCAAGACAATCGAAACACTTAAAGTTGTGAAATGTTCCTTTTAGCGATTGAGAGAAGATTGCACAAGTTCACCAAGAATATTGCAGGTATGCAAAGTGTGAATTCTATCGAAGTGTATTCGAAGAAGTGATATTCTTGGTTGTGCAATGACTTGTATTTATAGGCAAAGTTAACATTGGGATGTTAACTTTGGCCGTACAAATGTGGTTGAGATCATTTAAGGAATAGCATTTAATTCCTTAAAAGAAGCAGTGTAAAGTTGCACGTGAAAGCAACTTTACTTAACCACCTTTATGTACCTTTTATATTTAAATAATAAGATAAGTCTTATTATCCGGTTAAAAGGACATAAAGCATATAAGTCAATTCCTCGTAATCAGTGTAAAGCTTTGTAAGGGCTTTCCAGTGATGGTCTCCAGTTTGTAACTGACTAGAATGTCAATTGGGCTTCGCTGTCATTGTCATTCTCTATCTTCCACTTGTTGTCTTCGACTTCAACTGGAATGCTTCTTCAACTGGTCAGTTCTCAACTGGAGGAAGTCTTCAGTTGCGTTGACTGTACGGTGCAACTGGACTTCAATATATTTCTGGACAAATCTTCTTGGTCACCAGTTTCACTGGTCTCCAGATGCAACTGGTGACGGCAAGTGTAAACTGGTGACTGGCCAGTTTCCAGGTGAAACTGGTCCTAACAAATTCCCCCTATTTGTCTAGAAATATTGCTAAGTCTTTTTCTAGTTCTTGTATCTGTACAAGTGTGAACTATAGAGACTTGTTTGATTTAAATCTATCTAAGTTTCCAAGGCATTTTTATAGATCAATAAATGCCTTAGGTTTTTCTTTTAGGTTTGTTAGATTTTAATATATTATCTACCTTGTGGTTACAAACTGGTAACTTCATTTATACAAGGAATGAAATTTATACAAGTTACAGAATGTAAATACAAATACAAGTAGATAACTGAAGAAAGAACTTAAACAGATGGCACTTCGCCAGTTCTTCTTCTCTTGGCAACTGAAGAAATAGGTTGAGTGTCTTCAGGGTCAATATTCAGCTTTTGTTCCAGATTTTCCTTGTGTTGAATCTTAACCCTTAAGAAGTTTACCCATGCCTTCTCAAACCTATTCTTTTGTGCCTTAGCATCCAGCACATTCACCATCTCAACCCATTCACTGAACCCATATTGCATAGCACCAGGATTGTCAGTTTTAACCAGTGGCCCTCTGGTATAACTAACTTCAAGATGAAAGACTTTGGTGCCTGGCTTGATTGTTACATTGACACCATTAATAGTACCACCATGTCTTCTGGTTGACATGATCTGGGAGTAATAACTTCTAGCTTCAGATTCATTTGTAATTTTTATACTCCCAGCACCAGCAGCCAGTACAGCGGACTTGATGTCTTCATTGGATACCTCGCCAGATGGTTCAACAAATGTGCTAAGGTCAGCATCCCTTGCATCTCTTGTCAGTGGTCTTCTTGGTTGTGGAATCCTTCTTCTTGGTGGATTCAATACATTCTTCACAACCTTCTTAACATTTGCAATTCTTTGTAGAATCCCACTGGCCCTGTTCTCCTTAGCCTTCTCCACTGAAATATTCAAGCTTCTGGCATCGAATTCAGCCTCATCCTCATTATAGTGTCTGTCCAGTTCAACACTCAGCATTTCTTTCAACTGGTCAACTATCCTAGGATCATTCTTGATTCTGACATACTCCTCCTTAGTGATGCCCAAAAGATTAGCATCACTTGCATCAAGCAACTTGTACTGGGCAAGATGTGCCCTGGCTTCGACTTGGTTACTTTGTTGCATCTTCTTTCTTTCTTTAATAGCAATTCCAAGTCTGGCCAGTCTTCTGCTATCACTATCTGAAACTGGAGGAAGTATATCAGCATTGCCAGTTTCAAGCATTGGTACATCAGTGGCCGGCTGGGCTTCATCAGATACTTTACCCTTTCCCTTGTCCAACACATTCCCCCTTACACTAACATCTCCACCAGTTTGCTCACCAGCTTCAGTACTGGTAGCAACAACCATTTCTCTTCCAGGTGCAACTGGTGGTGCAAGGACTGCACTTCTTTCCCCCTTGGCAGCATCTAGACCTGCCCTTATTCCTTCCCATTCAGAGGGGTGTGATGGCAACCGGTCAAGAGGCTGCCATGTTTGCATATCCTTGCACTCCTTAAAAATCCCACACATCATCCTGAAGGACCTCCACAAATGGTTAGTCTCCTTTGACTGGGTCAAGACATTTGCAGTCATTTGTTCTTGACCAGTTTTCAAATCATTAAGGATCTTGGAGTCTTCATCCAAACCAGAGACAACCCTTTCCTTCACTTCCTCATCATTCTTCTTCAGATTTTCTACTTCAGTGGTCAGTTTATTCAAAGATTCAGTATGTAGAGATACCTGGGTGTTCAAACTTTCAATGCTGCCCCTCAACTGGTTGATCTCACTGGTGAGTGGGGCCAGATCAACCTGAGGAGAGGCCAGCTTGGTGATCTCAGACATCACCCTTTCAATCAATTGTGCTTCCCTAGCACCCAGCGTATCCTCTATTTTCTGACCAACCGAAGTCATCAACTGCTGTCCAAGTTCAGTTACATCAAGGCCAGGTTTTTCAATCAGTTCCTTTACCTGCCTTTCAATCTCCCTCAAATCAACCTCTGAAGTTCTAACAATATTTCCAAGCAGGTTGGAGATTGAAGTTATAACCTTGGACTGAGTTAGGTCAAAGGCTTCCTTTAGAGTACCAGCCAGATGATTGCAGCCAGTGACCAACTCATTCAGTTTGTTGAACACCAAGTCTTCATTCGATGAAAACTTGTTTATCCCCAGATCAACCACCTTGATGTTTGTCAAAGAGTCCTTGTGGTATCTGGAGAAAGACTTGGTGTTTTTATCAAGTGTCTTCTGAATCTCCTCCACCCTGGTTAGAAGGTTTTGGAGATCGGATTGAATGGAGACAACTTGACTATCCAGTGACAAAGGAGAAGGTGTCACTGGACCACTAGCAGTTACTACTGGAGCAACTGGAGGAGGCATACTTAAGGAAGTCTCCCCAGTTGTCAAACCAGCAGTTGAAGATATAATTGGAGTGGTGGATGAAAGAAGGACAGGAAAATCAATGTGTTGTTCATGCTGAGAATGCTCAGGTGTGAACAACGGCGACGGTGGGGGTGGCATTTCTCGACCAAGTGAGAATTGCCCAGTTGGTAAAGGAGCGGTATATATTGGTAAAGGTATATCAGTAGGCACATTTTGTTCAGGTGGTGAAATTGAAATTGATGCGTCTGGAGGTAAGACTGGAGATGAAGGGTTTTGAGCTTGTACAGATGCATCAAAAATCTCCATGTCTGTTTCAGTACCTTCTGAATCCGAAGATTCAATAAGGATTTCCCCGTCATTGACATCCATGTCCAGATCCATGAATGTAACTGGGGGCTGACCAGGAGGGTCAGTCTCCAGATGACCTTCCCCAGTTTCCTGGATGGGTACATCTGTTGGAGGATCAGATACCGAAGTATCTTCACCAGGGATAGACGTGATAGGAGTTGCTTCAGTTATGGTTGTTCTATCCTCAACCACAACTTGAGACGAACTGGAGGGTCCCTCATTATTTTGAGGCCCGCCCAATTGTCTTTCTGATTCACTTTCCAAAGGTGCATCAGTTTTAGCAAATGCCAGTCGCATTCGCTCTGGAATTTCGACCTCTCCAGCTTCAGATACCAGAGAGTCTAGATTCCTCAACAAATCTGGCCTTGTGTACGGTGAATCTGTACTTCTATACGCTTCGTCGCCCAGAATTTGTTTAAAACAGAGTGAGAGAAACCTTGAAAAGGGGATACATAAACCCCTGGAGCCCTTCAGCTTTTGTACTAGGCTTCTATACAAAATATCTGCAAAGTCCACTCTCAATCCGTTCCACAAGCAGTAAGCCATCTCTGCTCGAATAAGAAAGAAACAAAATATGTGATAAATTTCATTTTGGTCAGTTTTTCCAAAAAAATGTTTGAGATTTTTCTTGATCTCATTTTTCAGTTTTAGAATCTAATATCTTGGGTAATTGATATTTGGTAGCTTGTGTTTAGTGGACTATTTTTAGCATAATTTTTAGAATTTTGTTTAAGTGCTTATTGGAGGCTTGAAAGTGCCTGTTTGACCACTGTATGCCCTGCACCAGGGGTGGTTTAGTCTTAAGCCATATTTCATAAGCTCATTGTAAGCTCACTTGAGGAGCTTAGTCTGAGTTTCTTGGCATTTTGGAAAGTTCACAAGCTCATCTTGTTGGTTCCAGGCTTCTCTTGGGTTTTTAAGCTCATTTGATAAGCTCTTTCAAGGCCTGCAATAAGCACACAGGCCTGTTTGGCCAGTTTGATTGGGATTTGCTTATTTTGGCTTATTGACCTTGTTCAGTGAGCTTTTTCCTTTGTTTCAGCTTATTTTACACTCATTCCATGTGCTTTTAGCTTATTTCAGATTTGTTCAGCTTGTAGCTTTTTATTAGCTTTTTTAAGGGTGGGGTTACACTCCTTTTGCTCCAGAATGAACTTTAATGCCTTGTTCATCATATCCCTTCCATCTTTGTATAGCAGATACTAGTCCTTAGTTTTGTGGTATATTGCAGATGACGCCGTACTTTTATTCGTGCTGTGGAAATAGCAATGTAGTGCTGAATTTATAAGTTTAGGGGTTGAATTTTGTTGATGCCCAGCTGTTTATCAGTTAATGCAATTATATAAACAGCAGGCTATATGTTTGTTTTTTGAAAAAATTAGATGACTTAACAATGGATAGCTCGCTTGTTCAGTTATCTGAGGATCTTGATTTTATCTATAATAATTTAAGAGTAACTCACAATTATAATCTGTCTCAGAAGGAGTTATGTAATCTTCAACAAATGTTACTTTCAGGTTTTTACACTCTATCACCGCTAAGGCTCAGGAGAATAAGGAGGGATGATCTTGATGATTTTTTACTTGCAACGCTACCTGATTACCCAGACTTAACATTATATCCAAGCCGTGATAGTTCATACTATATTGTTGTTTATCCCTCTAAATTATTAGATCGGCTAGGTCTCTTTTATTCAAGTATCCAAAACATGGGCTATGTAACTAAACTGTACCAAGCATCACATAAGAATAAAACAGCAAAGAGATACCAACAATTTCAAGAACTAAAAAGAGCATTCGAATACATTCTTACCATCAAAATGTCTGCGACTACAACGAAAATATAACATGAGTCATAAAGCGAACTAAAACGCAAGAAACAGCAAGTACTAAAAACAACACGGTAACATTATAAGCCAAAGGATCAATAGAGCTGCCAGGTCAATCAGAAACCATCTCCTGATATTCCTCTTCCTCATCATCATCACCTTCACCCGACTCAAGACCAACCTCTTCATAATCCTTCTCAAGAGGAGCCTGCATGCACATACAAAATTATATATCATATATCATACAAAATCCATAACCAATAAAATATACCTTTCATGCACATACAAAATTATCATATATCATATAACTATCATACTCTATACATCTTGCCTGTAGCCCGCAATTTCAAAAAACTCCATAATAAATATCAATATAGAATTAAGGCTGTTAACAGAATTCAGGAAGTAGATTGTGTACCTTGATTTTAATGGGCTGGGATAAGTAGACTAAGAATTAGAACAAGCTCAAGGAGAGCCAGATTTCTTTTACAGTTTGGGTGCAATTAATCGAGAGTTTGTAGGGTGATTCACGGTATATTATCTTATATATGTAACAAAAAGACTTTGGATAGAATTGGAAACCAAATCAAATAAGTATATATATTATCTTTGTATAACTTCAGATTATATAATATATATATTAATATTAACGTGTAAGGTAGCTTGCCCTTTTCTCCTAATCAATATCTAATTGTAAAGTAGTTCGGGTTCAACGGGTTTCACGGGCCGGCCGCATTTTGATCACCCCTAAATGAAACAGCCCGAATAGGCCATGGTCTCCCACAGCGAGACCATAGCTCTGAACCTTTTGCAATCAGGCCTGTTCGTGTTCATTCATTTAATTTTAACCGCACATAATCGAAAACATCTTTTTGTTCATGTTCACGTACATGCATAGAGTAATAATTTGGTTAAACAAAGCAATATGCAAAAGCTTCCTATTCGACAAGAACAAGTCCCCTGTTAAATTCCCTCTTAATTTTGTCATTACTAGCTCAAATTAATAGTTCAAATTTAAATACTATATGATACTTCACCCGATTCATATTTTATCATTCAAGAGTAGTTTAGGATAGTTAAAATATTTACAACAAAATAATTCGATCAACTTAAGCCATACAACCATCATTAAGCAAGTAAAAGCCCATCAAAATCTGCCAAAAGCTCGTCAAGTCTGCAATCCAGACCCCTTGCCAAATCCAGCTTTGCTTGCAGTAGACTTATCTTTAGCATCAGATGTTTGCAATTCAAGCAGTTTGCTTCAAGCCCTCTGGAAGATCCTGGAGAAGAACAACTTGCTTCAGCTATCTTGGGGACAGGGCTGGACCTTGCTGGGACAGGGCTGGACCTTGCTGGGCGGCTGGACCTTGCTTTCAGGACCGCTGTTCCCATGAATTGGCGAAAGCCGCAATTCTTCTCACCCTGTATGCCAGATAACCACAAATATTTACACTCTAGTGAAGGTCGTGTAATTTCACTAATAGTAGTTATGACTAATAACATACATTTATTGGGCATTTGTAGGTTACACCCTTCTTATTTTTAGATGCATGACAAAGGCCCTGACCACATTGACACTGAAAGAGCTCATCCTCCCACACAAAATATCCACATCCAAAATTTGGCGGCTGTTGCAGATTAAGAAAATTAAAAAATCGTAATTTTAACCAAAAAATAGTAAACAGAATCAAATAACAAACTTGTGTTCACCTTTGCAAGAGGACATTGATAGTACATGCGACCTTTGTTATCTTCAGAGTTCGATACTTTCAGAACTACAATGCCATTTCCACAGCATGAATACAAATATGGATCCATCTGCAATATACCACAAAACTAATGGCACTGCTATACAAAGATGGAATTAAAGTTCTGCAGAAGTGGTAAGCAAGCTATTGGGTCTGAACCAGTGTTTGGCATTGTCTGACTACTATGGTGACTAAATGGATGGTAAACTAGAAGCTGCTTTTTTTCATGCCAACAGTAATCAAGTTATATCTAGGTTCAAAGTCATATATATTGTTTTAGCTAACTAGTCTAAATTGGCTATCAATTCAACTTACATATAATAGTAATAACCCCATCTAGAGAAGCAGAAAATGCATCATAAGTTTAAGCTCATATTTTAGGGCTCAATAAACATAAAGGCGTCAAAAAGTGTCCAAGGCGTGCCTCGGCTGAGGCGGCCTTGAAGCATGTGCGTCACTGCCTTCCATAACCTTTTCGCCTCGGCTACAGCCTTCTTAAACACAGGTCAAGACTCATACATATAGGCATGTAGAAAATCAACCCATCCGTCGTGTATGGTGGGAGCCGCTAAGCATGCCACATACAATGTTGTCAGGTTAACACTCAACAAGACAGGCGTCTTAGTGTAAAATGACCACTCAACAACACCCTTTGACCAACTGTCTCAGAGTCAACGGCAGAGAAATCTCCTAGAGTCAACTGAGGACACCTTTAGTGAACTATAAAGTCTAAACAATAGTATACCATAGTCACTAACAGCAACAATTTCACAAATCACAACTCACAAAGCCACAAAGGTTTTGTCAACTAAACCCATCAACCCGCATACAACAATCAACGAGCTAAGCACAGATAACAACAAATCAAAATAACAACAAACGCAAACAAAACACAATATCCTACATGAGCTGAGAAAACTAATTGGGCAAGCTAAGTAAAGCAGATAAGCACAAAAAGAACGCAAACTAAGCTGAAGCAAAAACACCCTAAGAGGCCAACTACAAGTCACTCAAAAGCCAATGAACAAGCTTACAAAATGAAAACCAAACATGTATACTAGAAGCTGGTACTACAGGCTCTCATAGAAATCAAATCCCAACCCAAAATCTTAACTAGATAAGCGGATATGAGCTTATGAAAAAGCTCAGATAGTGCAATAGGTTCCTGGTGCAGGGCATACAAATGAGCAGACACCACTTTTTAAGCTCAATTTCAAACTAGTAAATGATTTCCAAAATGTGAATTTCTTTCTGATTTTGAAACACAAGCAAACAATTTATATACAAATGAGCAGACACCACTTTTTAAGCTCAATTTCAAACTAGTAAATGATTTCCAAAATGTGAATTTCTTTCTGATTTTGAAACACAAGCAACCAATTTATATATAAAACCAAGTTTCAATTACAAATGAACTCTTTCACCTCCTACTCTCATTCCTACTTCACATTAGAACCGCGATTATGTTTCCATTGTACCTTTACTCAGATCTAGGGGTGAGTATCGGTTCGGAATCGAACCAGTCTGATACAAACCAAACCGAAACCGAAACAAATTCGGTTCAAACCGAACTGAATCGTCGGTTTTAGGCTAATTTTGGTCTTTCGGTTCGATGTTTTGGACTGAACCGAACCGAACCTTTTCAAATTCGGTTCTGTTCCGTCGGTTCCGTTTTTATCGGGTTTTGCTAAGCCCTACTCAGATCTTTATTGTGGCAAGTGCTTTGTCTCGTGCTCCAATATAGTCCTAGTTTCTTAAATGTCGTTATCTACTAAGAGGACAACATTTATCCACAAAAGAGGCATTTATCCACAAAAGAGGCTAAAGTTCATATATTACCAATGGACCTTTACGTTAAGATTTTAATAATATTGTTTTACCCTGAACCATTTAAATGACAACATTTATCCACAAAAGAGGCCGAGTTCATATGTACACTTATAACTACCTATGTGGCTATGTTCCTATCCACAAAAGAGGCAGAGTTCATATATTACCCCGGCGGGATTGGGTATGTTGTTGTTATAGCTAACTATGTTCAATTGTTCAGAGTTGAAACTCGTTTGTTGAGTCTAGAGGTGGCAAAACGGACCCGGGTCAAAACGGGCAACCTAAGAAAACAATAAACTATTGTAGAAAGCATTGACCCGAGCTAATTTGTGACCATATTGAACCAAACCGAGCTGTAAACTAGTATTTAGATCACTGTGTGTTGTAAACTAGTATAAATGTTTGGAGCTCAAGTACAAATTTGAGTTTGAAATATATAAAGAACCAATTCTTGATTGGCTGAGAGTATCTAAGGAGACTGCACTTGAAAAGTGGGAATCCATTGTATCAGGCGAACTGCAGCAGAAGCAAAAGAATTTTCTAGGCAGTGGAAGTGGACCAAAATTGCCTCAACTTAAAGGCTGTCCAATGCAGGCAACACGTTTTTGTGACTTAAGTTTCTGACTTGGGTCAATACTCGGTTTTAAACAAAAACTCTATAGCACAAAATACCCGAATAACACAAAATACCAAACAACAGCTTCAACTAAAAAGTAAAGTTCAAAAAAATAATAAAGTTTGGTTCAACAGCTCCATTTTGTCAGTGAATTGCTTTCTGAACTTGAACGTTCTTCCTTGATATCACTTTGATTATCACTAGCCAGCTGGTCCAGTATATGAACCTAAGCATTTGCATTTTCTTCCTTTGAAGTTCAAGATAAGGCTCTGTTCTTATCTAAATACTAGCAACATTATGCTAACCCATAATATTTGTGTAAAATTGTTTACTTTCTTGAATCGCCGGTAGACTAATCATTAATATTTGCCAGTAGACTAATCATTAATATTTTCGTGTACCAACTAAAATTTCTAGACAGAACAAATGAGCAGAATTGTTAATGAACTTGACTCGATCCATTTTTCACTCAAGAAGGCCTCTCAATTGGTGAAGGAAATTGGTAGGAAGGTCAATCTCTGAACTATTCACAACCTATTTCCTTAATATTCTATTTTTATTGTAATACATATATGGAAACACTCACTCCAAATCCATTCAAATAAGTCTTCAAACCACCACATTAATTTCATCAAGATTTAGGACAACAAAATTCAAGATTTCAAATTTTCGAGAAACCCACATTCAAATCACAAACACCCAATTGAGCCAAAAACTTTATCAACACAGTATCACATTGATTTCAGCAAGATATAATACACAAAAATTAAAGATTTACAAACCCACAAAACAAACAACACCCATTTAAGCTAAAAGCTAATTCACACAAACAAAAACTCTTGAGAAAAAGAAAAAACAGAAGAAATACCTGTATATAGTGTAGCTAACTAATTGTAGTCTTGTAGATGGTACTCTTACTTGTGACGGGGTGGTGGCTGGAAGAGTGGCGGTGTAGGAGTTTTGGTGGTGGTGGTCGGAGATGACGAGTGGTATGCGGTGGTTGGCGGTGGGGGTATGCGGTGGTTGGCGGTGGGGGTATGCGGCGGTGTAGGAGTTTTGGTGGTGGTGGTCGAAGAACGACCTAGAAGGAGAAAATTGTTGCCCGCCCAATACTACCCATCTTCTTTTTTTTATCCGCCCATGTCGACCCGCTTAAAATTAAAAAGCCTATTTTTCCATCCATTTAGACCCAATTGAAATTTTTGGACCACCCAATATAACCCATTAAATTAAAAAAAGGGTCCAAATATTGCCACCTCTAGTTGAGTCATATCTAGTAACTGTAATTGTTGAGTCATTCTAGTAACTATAACTATAAGATACAAAGCGGCGACATTTAGCCAGTTCAACTCGCAACTACAGACACTCACATTGAACTTTTTTAAAAAGACCTTACATATAAACAAATGCATTTACTTTTTGACCTAATAACAATAACAAGTTACTGTAACAAGTAATTCGACCTAAGTTTTAATCAGATCTTACAATAATACTTTGATTAAGCCTGATTAAAAGAGCATTTAAATGGGTCATACAATTAAGCCTAAAATAACGAACGGGAAATTTATCCGGACCTGAGTAGGGCTGAGCCGGTGACTGAAAGCATCCGGTGACTGAAAGGGGCTGAGCCGGTGATTGTGTGAGAGATGAGTTAATAAGTGGAAATGGAATAAAATACTAATATTTGAGCTCAAATGAATAAACAACAATTTCTTTTAGTTAGAACAAGATGAAAGCGCCTGCCGCGTTGCGCCGGGTTTTTACGTTCTATTTGTTTTTACTAATAAATATATTTTTTAAGACATTAGGTAGTAATAAATATATTTTTTAAGACACTTTGATTGTAATAAATAAATTTTTTGGTGTTGTTATATAATTATTCTTTACTCGTTATCATTTATAATGAAGAAATTACAATCAAAGAAACCTTACTTTCGATAGTAGTAACATGTAATTGCTACGAGTTTGCATTGAACTCTGTATACAAATTGAGCTAGACAACAAAGAGAATAACTTTAAATAGCTTAAACAACTTCAAACAATTACCTCTTATATATCTCCGGGCATGTTTTTTAATGTGAATCTTTGGGCCTATATATTAAATTTTAGTTTCTAGCAAGAACATTACGAAAAGGAAAACAGTTCAATTTTGATTCATGACATTAACAGGAAATTTGATCGAATATGGGTTTATGAAAGGAAATTTTGATTCATGACATTAACAGGAAATATCTTCTATGGTCCTCATCAAGAAGAAGGAAATCGCTGAGGCTTTTCTTGGTTCAACCGTAAAGAACGCTGTCGTTTCAATCCCTGCCTACTTCAATGACTCACAGCGTCAAGAATGCTCTTGAGAACTACGCCTACAACATGAGGAACACCGTGAAGGATGAGAAGATCGGTGAGAAGTTGACCCCTGGTGACAAGAAAAAGATTAAGGATGCTATCGATATTTATCTGTTTTCTAACAAGCTAGAGTAGACATTCTATAGGTTTTCATAAGCAGACATTCTAAACATTTATTCCTTAAATAAGTTTAATTTGTAATTGCTGTTAAGATCTAACCTATTGTTTTCATTTATAGATGTTAAATGTCTCATTGGTAGACGATTTTCTAACGCTTCAATCCAAAGTGACATCAAGTTGTGGCCATTCAAGGTTACCCCTGGACCATATTACCAAGTATGTGTTAATGTATGTGTTAAAAGAGAATTGGAGATGGTTTTATGTCATTGCTCCAATATGGTTAAAAACATTCCTTTTGGACCTCAAAACTACCATTGTGATTGATAAATCTCCGTTTTGATGCCTCCCATTAATAGCAACACATTTTGTTACAAAAATGTGATAAATATTCCATATAGACCCCAAACATACATTTATGTGTTAATGTATGTGTTATTAGTGAATTGGAGATGGTTTTATGTCATTGCTCCAATATGGTTAAAAACATTCCTTTTGGACCTCAAAACTACCATTGTGATTGATAAATCTCCGTTTTGATGCCTCCCATTAATAGCAACACATTTTGTTACAAAAATGTGATAAATATTCCATATAGACCCCAAACATACATTTATGTGAGGTTTGGGGAGATTTGTTACAAAAATGTATGTTTCTACCTTTTTGTAAGAAACAAAAATACTATTTTCTACAAATATTTTGAACCAAAAAGGGGATCCTACACTTTACAATGATATACCTATTAAGGTAAAAATATTGGAACCAAATAAGGGATCCTACACTTAACATTGATATGCCGATTAAGGTTAAATATTGGAACAAAAAAGGGGATCCTAAACATTAGCCGGGTATCCCCCATTAAGGTTAAACATGGGAACCAAAAAGGGGATCCTACAATTAACATTGATATCTTCATTAAGGTTAAATATTTGAACCAAAAAGGGGATCCTAAACATTAGCCGGGTATCCCCCATTAATGTTAAATATTGGAACCAAAAAGGGGATGCTAAACATTAGCAGGGTATCCCTTATTAAGGTTGATATCCTGATTTCTATCCTTTCCGGAAATGTACATGTAACTTCTCATTTTTACAACTCCGAAACGCATCATAAATTTGTCCAAGAATGGAGCTAGAACGATATACTGGTTTTAAGTCATTAGGAATTACAACCTGTTTCAGGAACGTATATTGAGAATAAAACTATTTTATATCTAATATCAGCAAAGGAACATATAGAAGCAAAGTTAAGAAGGATGTTGAGAATCAAATTAATTATATCACTGAAACCAAGGAGTCTAAGACGCACGAGTTGAGCAAAGTAAAATTATAGTTAGAAAGAGAAAACTAACTTTTTTGCCACTTCTGGACGTATCTAAAGCGTCATAATACAAATTATGTGGTTTCCAAGTGTAAAAAACTATTAGTAGGGTATTATGTGGTTTCCAAGTATAAACAAATATTGATATACTTTAATGTATTCAAAATCGTAAGTAAATAGAGAGATTTTTGAATTGGCGCGTTACATACTTTAAACGGTGCGTGACAGTGTCTACCTCGATGTAGTTCAGAATCGAATGAAGTCGAATCACCAATTCCCTACAAAACGGGGATCCTCCACTTTACAATGATATCCCTAGTAAGGTAAAAATATTGGAACCAAAAAGGGAATCCTAAACATTAGCAGGTATCCTATTAAGGTTAAATATGGGAACCAAAAAGGGGATCCTAAGCATTAGCAGGTATCCCTATGAAGGTTAAATATTGGAACCAAAAAGGGGATCCTAAACATTAGCAGGTATCTCTATTAAGGTTAAATATGGGAACCAAAAAGGGGATCCTAAACATTAGCAGGTATCCCTATGAAGGTTAAATATTGGAACCAAAACGGGGATCCTACACTTAACATTGATATCCCTATTAAGGTTAAATATGGGAACCAAAACGGGGATCCTCCACTTTACAATGATATCCTATTAAGGTAAAAATATTGGAACCAAAAAGGGAATCCTAAACATTAGCAGGTATCCTATTAAGGTAAAAATATCCTACACATTAGCATTGATATCCTTATTGAGGTTAAACGAACATAGCTGAGCAAACATAAACGAACACACACGGGCATAAATTAACATCATTAACAGGAACGAACAAGTCTGTGCCTCCTGCGTTTCGTTATGCCTACTACGAATTTGATAATGTACGTTATGACATTGAAAGGCTTTTTTTTACACTTGGATCACCATCAATATAAACATTGACATATGCTTTGGGCTAATTCAATCACTTAGATATCTCTGATGTATGTTCCACGCATATAGTGTTTGTATGTTATTCTTGATGAAATTGTTATTATGTAGAAGTTTAATGGTAGTTAATATTGGTGGTGGATGGAACACTACATAAAGTCACTTTAGGCTAAGATCAACTATCCATTCTACGCTTTAGGCTATTTTAGCCAATTATTAGCCATTTTACTCACTTACTAGCCAAATTCCACATATTATCCATCTTTTCAACCAAAAATACATACATTTTCATTAGGGCCAACTCAATTAGACGTTCATGAAGTATGTTGAGGTCAATTTGCACATTATGAATTGTTTGACCCGTTTGAGTCAAACTTAGCCCATTCACCAAATGGATACTTTTAATACATGCCAAATGGTTTATTTAGATCATCTACTCATTTACAACTCAATTCATGCATTTTTAATACCACTTAACTCATTTAGTCCGTTTTTCAATCTAAACATACATCTTAATCCAACAAAACCAATATTACAAGATCCAACAAAACCAATATTACAAGTTCCTAGCATCATCGTAACCTAGCTCAATATCTAGGCAAATGATCTAACAAAACCAATATTACAAGATCCAACAAAACCAATATTACAAGATCCAACAAAACCAATATTACAAGATCCAACAAAACCAATATTACAAGATCCAACAAAACCAATATTACAAGATCCAACAAAACCAATATTACAAGATCCAACAAAACCAATATTACAAGATCCAACAAAACCAATATTACAAGATCCAACAAAACCAATATTACAAGATCCAACAAAACCAATATTACAAGATCCAACAAAACCAATATTACAAGATCCAACAAAACCAATATTACAAGATCCAACAAAACCAATATTACAAGATCCAACAAAACCAATATTACAAGATCCAACAAAACCAATATTACAAGATCCAACAAAACCAATATTACAAGATCCAACAAAACCAATATTACAAGATCCAACAAAACCAATATTACAAGATCCAACAAAACCAATATTACAAGATCCAACAAAACCAATATTACAAGATCCAACAAAACCAATATTACAAGATCCAACAAAACCAATATTACAAGATCCAACAAAACCAATATTACAAGATCCAACAAAACCAATATTACAAGATCCAACAAAACCAATATTACAAGATCCAACAAAACCAATATTACAAGATCCAACAAAACCAATATTACAAGATCCAACAAAACCAATATTACAAGATCCAACAAAACCAATATTACAAGATCCAACAAAACCAATATTACAAGATCCAACAAAACCAATATTACAAGATCCAACAAAACCAATATTACAAGATCCAACAAAACCAATATTACAAGATCCAACAAAACCAATATTACAAGATCCAACAAAACCAATATTACAAGATCCAACAAAACCAATATTACAAGATCCAACAAAACCAATATTACAAGATCCAACAAAACCAATATTACAAGATCCAACAAAACCAATATTACAAGATCCAACAAAACCAATATTACAAGATCCAACAAAACCAATATTACAAGATCCAACAAAACCAATATTACAAGATCCAACAAAACCAATATTACAAGATCCAACAAAACCAATATTACAAGATCCAACAAAACCAATATTACAAGATCCAACAAAACCAATATTACAAGATCCAACAAAACCAATATTACAAGATCCAACAAAACCAATATTACAAGATCCAACAAAACCAATATTACAAGATCCAACAAAACCAATATTACAAGATCCAACAAAACCAATATTACAAGATCCAACAAAACCAATATTACAAGATCCAACAAAACCAATATTACAAGATCCAACAAAACCAATATTACAAGATCCAACAAAACCAATATTACAAGATCCAGCACATCGTAAACTCAATATTACAAGATACCACTTAACTCATTTAGTCCGTTTTTCAATCTAAACATACATCTTAATCCAACAAAACCAATATTACAAGATCCAACAAAACCAATATTACAAGTTCCTAGCATCATCGTAACCTAGCTCAATATCTAGGCAAATGATCTCATGAACTCATTTTATCATATTATGCAAAAATTGCTAGAAATTTCTAATCAAGCTTATTAAACCAATCAACGTATCAATTTCAGCTCTTAATCGCATTCTAGCAATATACCAACATAATTTAAATCTTTTATCGTCAAATCACATAAACAAGTAATACCATCTGAGGTGCTTAAAGAGCAAATGAACTTACATCATTAATTTCGTGGCCATGGGTCCCTATAATGTTGCAGATCAAGTGCTTCTATATATAAGAGCTGGTCCTCATGCCCCAATGTCAAAAACACACTAGCTCCTCTAGGATTGTTGTCCAAGTAGCGGCTAAACAGCGTTAATGTGTGCGAATTGAACCGATCTCGATGGAGGCGGAGTAGGTGCGAAAGAGCATTGGTTAACCGCAACTCCATTGATGCATCATTGTCCGTTGGTGCTTGATCAACTGACTGGGAACCACTGCGACCACAGGACTGGGAACCACTGGTTGTTCGCCTGCTTCTTCTACTTGGGTTGTTTGTCAAACATCTTGGGACTTTTATCGGCTTTAGCTGCTGAAAAAAGCATCTTCTAAGCAGAGCACGAAACCGATCATTCTCAATCACAGGATGTGTGTACATATCCGCACCAGTCTGCAAATCACAAAAGATGTATATTTTTAGCAGCCCATGAACTCACATATTGACTATGTAGTCAATTTCGGTGGTATTTCAGTGGTATACAAGTGGTGTTTCGGATATTGGTCCTCCACTGGTATTTAGATCCAGATTTATGTATATTAAAATACCGAAATACCAAAATCTGGACCGAATCAAATTTTGGAAATTTGGTCCTTAATCATTAAAATGACACCGATATCCGAAATTTCGGACCAAATTTGGAAATTTGGTCCTTAATTATAAAAAATTTAGGTCCTTAAATATCGGTCCTCCGCTGGTATTTCGGTCCAGATTTATGTATATCAAAACACGTTCAGTGGTATTTTGGAAATTTGGTCCTTAATTATTAAAGAAAGTTATTACAACGTTCAGAGATCAAAAGTTTTTCAGCAAAACTTTGATAAAACTCACCTGGTAACTTTGAAAAATCTCTCTAAATTTCCTAATACGATCACCAACATCTTTAGGAGAAATAGCAGCATGTACAATACCGGATAGTCTTTCAGCAAAACTTTCATAGAATAATACATTATACTGCGTCCCCATAGTTGTATCATCATTTTGTTGAACATTACCTAAAAGGTTCAGCAGTTCCTCATCACGCCCTTCCCATTCGCTATCATTCATCTACCCACAACACCAGAAAAAAAAATACCCCATGAATAAATACCCAAATTTAAAAAAGATCTTACAAACAACATCAAAAAATACCAAACAAACAACATCAAAAAATACCCTAGCATCAAATCTTACAATTTGTATGTATATTGAGAGAGAATTTGACGAACTTTGTGAGTTTTCATTTTTAGATCTCTTTACTTTTTCTTGTTTTGTTTTGAATCTTACAATTTCTCCGTTTTATTTCGAGAGAATTTGACGAACTTTGTGAGTTTTCATTTTTAGATCTCCTTCTTTTTCTTGTTTTCATTTGATGAGGTTGCTGAGTTATTTGGTAGATTTATAGAATTGATGAGGTTATAGACCCAAATTGATGTTGGTGCAGAAGAATAAATATTTTTCCTACAGAATATTGACATCGTTAAAAACCCTCAAAACTCCCATTTTGATTCATAAATCTCCGTTTTGATGCCTCCCATTAATAGCAACACATTTTGTTACAAAAATGTGATAAATATTCCATATAGACCCCAAACATACATTTATGTGTTAATGTATGTGTTAAAAGAGAATTGGAGATGGTTTTATGTCATTGCTCCAATATGGTTAAAAACATTCCTTTTGGACCTCAAAACTACCATTGTGATTGATAAATCTCCGTTTTGATGCCTCCCATTAATAGCAACACATTTTGTTACAAAAATGTGATAAATATTCCATATAGACCCCAAACATACATTTATGTGTTAATGTATGTGTTAAAAGAGAATTGGAGATGGTTTTATGTCATTGCTCCAATATGGTTAAAAACATTCCTTTTGGACCTCAAAACTACCATTGTGATTGATAAATCTCCGTTTTGATGCCTCCCATTAATAGCAACACATTTTGTTACAAAAATGTGATAAATATTCCATATAGACCCCAAACATACATTTATGTGTTAATGTATGTGTTAAAAGAGAATTGGAGATGGTTTTATGTCATTGCTCCAATATGGTTAAAAACATTCCTTTTGGACCTCAAAACTACAGTTCCAGTCAACATCTTGAGAAAATTGATGGAACATACAAGTCGGACAAAAGCAAAGTTGGCAATTTGTGGAGGATATGCTTAAAGATTTTGATAAAGACGATGAGCTTTGTTTGAATGTTGTATGTGCTCTGCGTAGACAGAACACTATCGTTCATGGATCTGATATAGCAAGGTACCATTAATCTAGAGGTGTTTATTTAACTGCATTTCCTTATTGGTAATGTGGTAATCTTTGCTTTGTTTTGTCTGTAGCTTAACCTATCTGGCGCAGTTACTTGCCGATGGGGATTCACAAAGAAAGTTAACAAAAACAGCTTCAGAGTTGAATGCTTCCGATCTTGATGATTGTCGAATGTTTGGGATATACCAGAAGAAAAATGACCGTTCTTCCCTCCAAGAAGTTAAAGAAGCCAAGGCAGATGACTGGAACTGGCGTTGGAAACATTGAAGGAAGACTGAATGTTGTTTAAAAAGATGAAACTATGTTAATTATGTAAAACTTAATCTTTTGACTTGGAAATCATAACCAATCTTATGCAATCTTAATAGGAGTATACGATGTAGATATATAACTTATCAACCTGAGCATCTTAACAAATCGCACATCTTATCAACTTTAATGAATAAATGTTACTTTCAAGGGTATCCATTGAACACTTGTCAATCGAATGTTTCAGTATCAACTTTCAAGAATAAATGTTACTTTCAAAGGTATCCATTTTATCATTTCGAACACTTGACATTCGAATGTTTCAGTAACGCCTCAACTTTAATGAATAAATGTTACTTTCAAGGGTATCCATTGAACACTTGTCAATCGAATGTTTCAGTATCAACTTTCAAGAATAAATGTTACTTTCAAAGGTATCCATTTTATCATTTCGAACACTTGACATTCGAATGTTTCAGTATCAACTTTAATGAATAAATGTTACTTTCAAGGGTATCCATTGAACACTTGTCAATTGAATGTTTCAGTATCAACTTTCAAGAATAAATGTTACTTTCAAGGGTATCCATTGAACACTTGTCAATTGAATGTTTCAGTATCAACTTTCAAGAATAAATGTTACTTTCAAAGGTATCCATTGAACACTTGTCAATCGAATGTTTCAGTATCAACTTTCAAGAATAAATGTTACTTTCAAGGGTATCCATTGAACACTTGTCAATCGAATGTTTCAGTATCAACTTTCAAGAATAAATGTTACTTTCAAGGGTATCCATTGAACACTTGTCAATCGAATGTTTCAGTATCAACTTTAATGAATAAATGTTACTTTCAAGGGTATCCATTGAACACTTGTCAATTGAATGTTTCAGTATCAACTTTCAAGAATAAATGTTACTTTCAAAGGTATCCATTGAACACTTGTCAATCGAATGTTTCAGTATCAACTTTCAAGAATAAATGTTACTTTCAAAGGTATCCATTTTATCATTTCGAACACTTGACATTCGAATGTTTCAGTATCAACTTTAATGAATAAATGTTACTTTCAAGGGTATCCATTGAACACTTGTCAATCGAATGTTTCAGTATCAACTTTCAAGAATAAATGTTACTTTCAAAGGTATCCATTTTATCATTTCGAACACTTGACATTCGAATGTTTCAGTATCAACTTTAATGAATAAATGTTACTTTCAAGGGTATCCATTGAACACTTGTCAATCGAATGTTTCAGTATCAACTTTCAAGAATAAATGTTACTTTCAAGGGTATCCATTGAACACTTGTCAATCGAATGTTTCAGTATCAACTTTAATGAATAAATGTTACTTTCAAGGGTATCCATTGAACACTTGTCAATTGAATGTTTCAGTATCAACTTTCAAGAATAAATGTTACTTTCAAAGGTATCCATTGAACACTTGTCAATCGAATGTTTCAGTATCAACTTTCAAGAATAAATGTTACTTTCAAGGGTATCCATTGAACACTTGTCAATCGAATGTTTCAGTATCAACTTTCAAGAATAAATGTTACTTTCAAAGGTATCCATTTTATCATTTCGAACACTTGACATTCGAATGTTTCAGTAACAACTTTAATGAATAAATGTTACTTTCAAGGGTATCCATTGAACACTTGTCAATCGAATGTTTCAGTATCAACTTTCAAGAATAAATGTTACTTTCAAAGGTATCCATTTTATCATTTCGAACGTTTCAGTATCAACTTTAATGAATAAATGTTACTTTCAAGGGTATCCATTGAACACTTGTCAATTGAATGTTTCAGTATCAACTTTCAAGAATAAATGTTACTTTCAAAGGTATCCATTTTATTATCATTTCGAATGTTTCAGTATCAACTTTAATGAATAAATGTTACTTTCAAGGGTATCCATTGAACACTTGTCAATTGAATGTTTCAGTATCAACTTTCAAGAATAAATGTTACTTTCAAAGGTATCCATTGAACACTTGTCAATCGAATGTTTCAGTATCAACTTTCAAGAATAAATGTTACTTTCAAGGGTATCCATTGAACACTTGTCAATTGAATGTTTCAGTATCAACTTTCAAGAATAAATGTTACTTTCAAAGGTATCCATTGAACACTTGTCAATCGAATGTTTCAGTATCAACTTTCAAGAATAAATGTTACTTTCAAAGGTATCCATTTTATCATTTCGAACACTTGAATTCGAATGTTTCAGTATCAACTTTCAAGAATAAATGTTACTTTCAAAGGTATCCATTTTATCATTTCGAACACTTGACATTCGAATGTTTCAGTATCAACTTTCAAGAATAAATGTTACTTTCAAAGGTATCCATTTTATCATTTCGAACACTTATCAACTTTAATGAATAAATGTTACTTTCAAGGGTATCCATTGAACACTTGTCAATTGAATGTTTCAGTATCAACTTTCAAGAATAAATGTTACTTTCAAAGGTATCCATTTTATCATTTCGAACACTTGACATTCGAATGTTTCAGTATCAACTTTCAAGAATAAATGTTACTTTCAAAGGTATCCATTTTATCATTTCGAACACTTGACATTCGAATGTTTCAGTATCAACTTTAATGAATAAATGTTACTTTCAAGGGTATCCATTGAACACTTGTCAATCGAATGTTTCAGTATCAACTTTCAAGAATAAATGTTACTTTCAAAGGTATCCATTTTATCATTTCGAACACTTGAATTGAATGTTTCAGTATCAACTTTCAAGAATAAATGTTACTTTCAAAGGTATCCATTTTATCATGAACACTTGTCAATTGAATGTTTCAGTATCAACTTTCAAGAATAAATGTTACTTTCAAAGGTATCCATTTTATCATTTCGAACACTTGACATTCGAATGTTTCAGTAACGCCTCAACACCAGTTAGAGAGTTCTCCATCGCGTGCAAGACCATCTTTTTAATCTGTTCCATGAAAACGGAACAGGCCCGTATGAATAATTTAAGAGACAGCAGCCAATTTATGAGTGTAAAACAGGTAATTAATGAAGTGGTCGGTTGATTTCAGGTCAACAGGTCGAACTATTTGACTTTAAATTTCCTCTTTTCTTCATATTATAATGAATAAATGCAATGCAATTTAAACTAACTAGTTGATTCTTACATGCAGTTCTTCTTTCCTATATGCAAATACTCACACTTCTTCTTGATCGTGGTCAACACTGAAAAACTCAATGTGGAAGTGTGGGACTCTTTGAAGCGGGAAGATATAACATCGTACACATCTGAGATAGATATTGTGGTAAGGAACAATTCCCGTTGATGGTTACTTAAAGTTATACTTTGGTATTGGATAAATATTGGATATAGCTATAAATATTGGATAAACTATGGTACTGATACCTAATTTTGTAGCTTAAATCCCTGCGGACAATCACGAAGCGAACAGATTCATTCTCCGGTTATGAAAGGGTTTTGGTTGATATACCGCAGCAAACCAACGGTTGTGATTGCGGGCTGTTTGTTTGCTACTACCTAGAGTATCCAAACCATGTAATGAAATTTCACAAGGAGAAGGTTCGGTTAACAGCATATTATACCTCGTTTTTATATAAAATTGGGTATTTTTAATGCATAATTTATATATCATTGGGTATTTTGGTGTTATAGTGGATCTCAGATGAGCAGCGGTTGAGATTATCTTCTAGAATTTTAAATTCAAGACATAACACACAAAGGGATCTCGTATATGAATATGTAGAAAAGTGGTCCAAAGCAAAAAAAAAAAAAAAAAAAAAAAAAAAAAAAAAAAAAAAAAAAAAAAAAAAAAAAAAAAAAAAAAAAAAAAAAAAAAAAAAAAAAAAAAAAAAAAAAAAAAAAAAAAAAAAAAAAAAAAAAAAAAAAAAAAAAAAAAAAAAAAAAAAAAAAAAAAAAAAAAAAAAAAAAAAAAAAAAAAAAAAAAAAAAAAAAAAAAAAAAAAAAAAAAAAAAAAAAAAAAAAAAAAAAAAAAAAAAAAAAAAAAAAAAAAAAAAAAAAAAAAAAAAAAAAAAAAAAAAAAAAAAAAAAAAAAAAAAAAAAAAAAAAAAAAAAAAAAAAAAAAAAAAAAAAAAAAAAAAAAAAAAAAAAAAAAAAAAAAAAAAAAAAAAAAAAAAAAAAAAAAAAAAAAAAAAAAAAAAAAAAAAAAAAAAAAAAAAAAAAAAAAAAAAAAAAAAAAAAAAAAAAAAAAAAAAAAAAAAAAAAAAAAAAAAAAAAAAAAAAAAAAAAAAAAAAAAAAAAAAAAAAAAAAAAAAAAAAAAAAAAAAAAAAAAAAAAAAAAAAAAAAAAAAAAAAAAAAAAAAAAAAAAAAAAAAAAAAAAAAAAAAAAAAAAAAAAAAAAAAAAAAAAAAAAAAAAAAAAAAAAAAAAAAAAAAAAAAAAAAAAAAAAAAAAAAAAAAAAAAAAAAAAAAAAAAAAAAAAAAAAAAAAAAAAAAAAAAAAAAAAAAAAAAAAAAAAAAAAAAAAAAAAAAAAAAAAAAAAAAAAAAAAAAAAAAAAAAAAAAAAAAAAAAAAAAAAAAAAAAAAAAAAAAAAAAAAAAAAAAAAAAAAAAAAAAAAAAAAAAAAAAAAAAAAAAAAAAAAAAAAAAAAAAAAAAAAAAAAAAAAAAAAAAAAAAAAAAAAAAAAAAAAAAAAAAAAAAAAAAAAAAAAAAAAAAAAAAAAAAAAAAAAAAAAAAAAAAAAAAAAAAAAAAAAAAAAAAAAAAAAAAAAAAAAAAAAAAAAAAAAAAAAAAAAAAAAAAAAAAAAAAAAAAAAAAAAAAAAAAAAAAAAAAAAAAAAAAAAAAAAAAAAAAAAAAAAAAAAAAAAAAAAAAAAAAAAAAAAAAAAAAAAAAAAAAAAAAAAAAAAAAAAAAAAAAAAAAAAAAAAAAAAAAAAAAAAAAAAAAAAAAAAAAAAAAAAAAAAAAAAAAAAAAAAAAAAAAAAAAAAAAAAAAAAAAAAAAAAAAAAAAAAAAAAAAAAAAAAAAAAAAAAAAAAAAAAAAAAAAAAAAAAAAAAAAAAAAAAAAAAAAAAAAAAAAAAAAAAAAAAAAAAAAAAAAAAAAAAAAAAAAAAAAAAAAAAAAAAAAAAAAAAAAAAAAAAAAAAAAAAAAAAAAAAAAAAAAAAAAAAAAAAAAAAAAAAAAAAAAAAAAAAAAAAAAAAAAAAAAAAAAAAAAAAAAAAAAAAAAAAAAAAAAAAAAAAAAAAAAAAAAAAAAAAAAAAAAAAAAAAAAAAAAAAAAAAAAAAAAAAAAAAAAAAAAAAAAAAAAAAAAAAAAAAAAAAAAAAAAAAAAAAAAAAAAAAAAAAAAAAAAAAAAAAAAAAAAAAAAAAAAAAAAAAAAAAAAAAAAAAAAAAAAAAAAAAAAAAAAAAAAAAAAAAAAAAAAAAAAAAAAAAAAAAAAAAAAAAAAAAAAAAAAAAAAAAAAAAAAAAAAAAAAAAAAAAAAAGAAACACGAAGAATTATTTTTCAAAATGGTCCATTATTTGGTCTTTAAAACTTAGGACTTCAAAACTTGTTTTAATGTTGGTGTTGAATTAATATCTGTGGGTACTCTTTGCATATAGGAATCATGTTGTTAAAACTTAGGACTTCAAGTCTTTAAAGTTTCATTGCGAATACAAATAGAGGAAAAGATGATGTTGAATTAATATCTGTGGGTACTCTTGCAGGGTTGGCGTTGAATTGACTGTTGATTGATTATACAAAGAAGGTGTGTTCTTTATATAAAGTTGGGAAAATGGGGTCAGAGAGAAGTGATAAGGAGTTGGTGATCACACAGGTTAGTATAGGCGGGTTTGATGATCAAGTTACTGCAAAGATGCTTTTGGACTACATTGAAGAAACATGTGGAAGTCTTTGGAGGTGTAGGGTAAAAAAGTCTTCAACACCTACCGACAAGTATCCAGAATTCAATGCCGACCTTGAAAAAATTCATAAGATCAGCGATTACGAGAAAGTTGAACCTCATGCATTTGTGGATTTTGTAGATCCTGATGGATCGGAAAATGGATCGGAAATGAAAATGAAAAGTGAATTGATTAGAGACTCATGAAGAAAAATGTAAATGATATTGAAATGTTGGAAATAGTCACATGGATCGACTGCGGTGGCCATATAGAGTTCATATCTTCTTTTATACATATTATGAGATGTGAGTGAGTGAGTTTACTAGTTAATAGCTTAACGAGACATAGTAGAAAATAGGTGAAAGTGTTGGTGCTCTAGTTGAATAGAAACATAGAAAATGAGTTGAAAATGAGTTGAAAAATATGGTAAGTGTTGAGAACACTTGCTACAAAAACTAATAGTATCCGGGTTTTAAATATTAACATTAACAGTAAAATATAATTGACCCCCAAAAAACCTTTGACCCAAAAAACAGAATACAACCTTTCCGCAGAATTAATTAAGGACCTTTCTGATTTCAAGTGAAGTACAACCTGGGATTTTCTTTGAAAGTGAAAACTTGACTTTTAAGCTATAACCTGCTGATGCAATTGGCAGGTTTAAGAGAAAAATGCTAAGTGGCCAAACCCTTTTAAACCAAAACTAATTTCTGCATTTTTAAACTCAAATGAACACTAAAATGAAGACTAGAGAGCAGCTATACCAAATTTGAAAGTGAAAACTTGACTTTTAAGCTATAACCTGCCGATGCAATTGGCAGGTTTAAGAGAAAAATGCTAAGTGGCCAAACCCTTTTAAACCAAAACTAATTTCTGCATTTTTAAACTCAAATGAACACTAAAATGAAGACTAGAGAGCAGCTATACCAAATTTGAAAGTGAAAACTTGACTTTTAAGCTATAACCTGCCGATGCAATTGGCAGGTTTAAGAGAAAAATGCTAAGTGGCCAAACCCTTTTAAACCAAAACTAATTTCTGCATTTTTAAACTCAAATGAACACTAAAATGAAGACTAGAGAGCAGCTATACCAAATTTGAAAGTGAAAACTTGACTTTTAAGCTATAACCTGCCGATGCAATTGGCAGGTTTAAGAGAAAAATGCTAAGTGGCCAAACCCTTTTAAACCAAAACTAATTTCTGCATTTTTAAACTCAAATGAACACTAAAATGAAGACTAGAGAGCAGCTATACCAAATTTGAAAGTGAAAACTTGACTTTTAAGCTATAACCTGCCGATGCAATTGGCAGGTTTAAGAGAAAAATGCTAAGTGGCCAAACCCTTTTAAACCAAAACTAATTTCTGCATTTTTAAACTCAAATGAACACTAAAATGAAGACTAGAGAGCAGCTATACCAAATTTGAAAGTGAAAACTTGACTTTTAAGCTATAACCTGCCGATGCAATTGGCAGGTTTAAGAGAAAAATGCTAAGTGGCCAAACCCTTTTAAACCAAAACTAATTTCTGCATTTTTAAACTCAAATGAACACTAAAATGAAGACTAGAGAGCAGCTATACCAAATTTGAAAGTGAAAACTTGACTTTTAAGCTATAACCTGCCGATGCAATTGGCAGGTTTAAGAGAAAAATGCTAAGTGGCCAAACCCTTTTAAACCAAAACTAATTTCTGCATTTTTAAACTCAAATGAACACTAAAATGAAGACTAGAGAGCAGCTATACCAAATTTGAAAGTGAAAACTTGACTTTTAAGCTATAACCTGCCGATGCAATTGGCAGGTTTAAGAGAAAAATGCTAAGTGGCCAAACCCTTTTAAACCAAAACTAATTTCTGCATTTTTAAACTCAAATGAACACTAAAATGAAGACTAGAGAGCAGCTATACTATCAAATAAGAAGATATCTAAATTATATCAACACCGATTCAAACTATGGAACTTTAAAACCTTAAAAATGAATTTTAGCATTAGAAAACTCTTAAAAACTTACTTAAAAGCTAAGAGCCAGCTTATCAAAGCTGGCTTGATGACCCAACATGACCCATTTTAGGTCTTAACCCAAACACCCCTCTTCAACCTATTCATAATAGTTTATTCTCATATGAGAAATATTAATAGCTACCCTTAAAAACAACCATTAGAAATTGTCTTCAAACATAAATTGTCTTCTACCACTAAAACCATATTAAATTGTCTTGAAACATACACAAAGAAGAAGACAGAAGCAAGCCAGTCCCCCACAGCTCTGAACCTTGCAAGCCAGTCCACTGCAGCTCTTTTAAACTGCAAACAATACAAAGATATGGAAATTATAACAAGCTTAAAACATATAATGTAACAACCTGGACAGGCCATGGTCTCCCACAGCTCTGAACCTTGCAATCAGGCCTGTAAATGCTCCCACAGTTCATGTTCATTCGTTTAAGACCTAAACGAACATAGCTGAGCAAACATAAACGAACATAGCTGAGCAAACATAAACGAACACACACGGGCATAAATTAACATCATTAACAGGAACGAACAAGTCTGTGCCTCCTGCGTTTCGTTATGCCTACTACGAATTTGATAATGTACGTTATGACATTGAAAGGCTTTTTTTTACACTTGGATCACCATCAATATAAACATTGACATATGCTTTGGGCTAATTCAATCACTTAGATATCTCTGATGTATGTTCCACGCATATAGTGTTTGTATGTTATTCTTGATGAAATTGTTATTATGTAGAAGTTTAATGGTAGTTAATATTGGTGGTGGATGGAACACTACATAAAGTCACTTTAGGCTAAGATCAACTATCCATTCTACGCTTTAGGCTATTTTAGCCAATTATTAGCCATTTTACTCACTTACTAGCCAAATTCCACATATTATCCATCTTTTCAACCAAAAATACATACATTTTCATTAGGGCCAACTCAATTAGACGTTCATGAAGTATGTTGAGGTCAATTTGCACATTATGAATTGTTTGACCCGTTTGAGTCAAACTTAGCCCATTCACCAAATGGATACTTTTAATACATGCCAAATGGTTTATTTAGATCATCTACTCATTTACAACTCAATTCATGCATTTTTAATACCACTTAACTCATTTAGTCCGTTTTTCAATCTAAACATACATCTTAATCCAACAAAACCAATATTACAAGATCCAACAAAACCAATATTACAAGTTCCTAGCATCATCGTAACCTAGCTCAATATCTAGGCAAATGATCTCATGAACTCATTTTATCATATTATGCAAAAATTGCTAGAAATTTCTAATCAAGCTTATTAAACCAATCAACGTATCAATTTCAGCTCTTAATCGCATTCTAGCAATATACCAACATAATTTAAATCTTTTATCGTCAAATCACATAAACAAGTAATACCATCTGAGGTGCTTAAAGAGCAAATGAACTTACATCATTAATTTCGTGGCCATGGGTCCCTATAATGTTGCAGATCAAGTGCTTCTATATATAAGAGCTGGTCCTCATGCCCCAATGTCAAAAACACACTAGCTCCTCTAGGATTGTTGTCCAAGTAGCGGCTAAACAGCGTTAATGTGTGCGAATTGAACCGATCTCGATGGAGGCGGAGTAGGTGCGAAAGAGCATTGGTTAACCGCAACTCCATTGATGCATCATTGTCCGTTGGTGCTTGATCAACTGACTGGGAACCACTGCGACCACAGGACTGGGAACCACTGGTTGTTCGCCTGCTTCTTCTACTTGGGTTGTTTGTCAAACATCTTGGGACTTTTATCGGCTTTAGCTGCTGAAAAAAGCATCTTCTAAGCAGAGCACGAAACCGATCATTCTCAATCACAGGATGTGTGTACATATCCGCACCAGTCTGCAAATCACAAAAGATGTATATTTTTAGCAGCCCATGAACTCACATATTATGCAAAAATTGCTAGAAATTTCTAATCAAGCTTAAAACATATAATGTAACAACCTGGACAGGCCATGGTCCCCCACAGCTCTGAACCTTGCAAGCCAGTCCACTGCAGCTCTTTTAAACTGCAAACAATACAAAGATATGGAAATTATAACAAGCTTAAAACATATAATGTAACAACCTGGACAGGCCATGGTCTCCCACAGCTCTGAACCTTGCAATCAGGCCAGTCCACTGCAGCTCTTTTAAACTGCAAACAATACAAAGATATGGAAATTATAACAAGCTTAAAACATATAATGTAACAACCTGGACAGGCCATGGTCTCCCACAGCTCTGAACCTTGCAATCCAGCCACTGCAGCTCTTTTAAACTGCAAACAATACAAAGATATGGAAATTATAACAAGCTTAAAACATATAATGTAACAACCTGGACAGGCCATGGTCTCCCACAGCTCTGAACGAACAAGTCTGTGCCTCCTGCGTTTCGTTATGCCTACTACGAATTTGATAATGTACGTTATGACATTGAAAGGCTTTTTTTTACACTTGGATCACCATCAATATAAACATTGACATATGCTTTGGGCTAATTCAATCACTTAGATATCTCTGATGTATGTTCCACGCATATAGTGTTTGTATGTTATTCTTGATGAAATTGTTATTATGTAGAAGTTTAATGGTAGTTAATATTGGTGGTGGATGGAACACTACATAAAGTCACTTTAGGCTAAGATCAACTATCCATTCTACGCTTTAGGCTATTTTAGCCAATTATTAGCCATTTTACTCACTTACTAGCCAAATTCCACATATTATCCATCTTTTCAACCAAAAATACATACATTTTCATTAGGGCCAACTCAATTAGACGTTCATGAAGTATGTTGAGGTCAATTTGCACATTATGAATTGTTTGACCCGTTTGAGTCAAACTTAGCCCATTCACCAAATGGATACTTTTAATACATGCCAAATGGTTTATTTAGATCATCTACTCATTTACAACTCAATTCATGCATTTTTAATACCACTTAACTCATTTAGTCCGTTTTTCAATCTAAACATACATCTTAATCCAACAAAACCAATATTACAAGATCCAACAAAACCAATATTACAAGTTCCTAGCATCATCGTAACCTAGCTCAATATCTAGGCAAATGATCTCATGAACTCATTTTATCATATTATGCAAAAATTGCTAGAAATTTCTAATCAAGCTTATTAAACCAATCAACGTATCAATTTCAGCTCTTAATCGCATTCTAGCAATATACCAACATAATTTAAATCTTTTATCGTCAAATCACATAAACAAGTAATACCATCTGAGGTGCTTAAAGAGCAAATGAACTTACATCATTAATTTCGTGGCCATGGGTCCCTATAATGTTGCAGATCAAGTGCTTCTATATATAAGAGCTGGTCCTCATGCCCCAATGTCAAAAACACACTAGCTCCTCTAGGATTGTTGTCCAAGTAGCGGCTAAACAGCGTTAATGTGTGCGAATTGAACCGATCTCGATGGAGGCGGAGTAGGTGCGAAAGAGCATTGGTTAACCGCAACTCCATTGATGCATCATTGTCCGTTGGTGCTTGATCAACTGACTGGGAACCACTGCGACCACAGGACTGGGAACCACTGGTTGTTCGCCTGCTTCTTCTACTTGGGTTGTTTGTCAAACATCTTGGGACTTTTATCGGCTTTAGCTGCTGAAAAAAGCATCTTCTAAGCAGAGCACGAAACCGATCATTCTCAATCACAGGATGTGTGTACATATCCGCACCAGTCTGCAAATCACAAAAGATGTATATTTTTAGCAGCCCATGAACTCACATATTGACTATGTAGTCAATTTCGGTGGTATTTCAGTGGTATACAAGTGGTGTTTCGGATATTGGTCCTCCACTGGTATTTAGATCCAGATTTATGTATATTAAAATACCGAAATACCAAAATCTGGACCGAATCAAATTTTGGAAATTTGGTCCTTAATCATTAAAATGACACCGATATCCGAAATTTCGGACCAAATTTGGAAATTTGGTCCTTAATTATAAAAAATTTAGGTCCTTAAATATCGGTCCTCCGCTGGTATTTCGGTCCAGATTTATGTATATCAAAACACGTTCAGTGGTATTTTGGAAATTTGGTCCTTAATTATTAAAGAAAGTTATTACAACGTTCAGAGATCAAAAGTTTTTCAGCAAAACTTTGATAAAACTCACCTGGTAACTTTGAAAAATCTCTCTAAATTTCCTAATACGATCACCAACATCTTTAGGAGAAATAGCAGCATGTACAATACCGGATAGTCTTTCAGCAAAACTTTCATAGAATAATACATTATACTGCGTCCCCATAGTTGTATCATCATTTTGTTGAACATTACCTAAAAGGTTCAGCAGTTCCTCATCACGCCCTTCCCATTCGCTATCATTCATCTACCCACAACACCAGAAAAAAAAATACCCCATGAATAAATACCCAAATTTAAAAAAGATCTTACAAACAACATCAAAAAATACCAAACAAACAACATCAAAAAATACCCTAGCATCAAATCTTACAATTTGTATGTATATTGAAATCTATGAACTTACCTCTTTACTTTTTCTTGTTTTGTTTTGAATCTTACAATTTCTCCGTTTTATTTCGAGAGAATTTGACGAACTTTGTGAGTTTTCATTTTTAGATCTCCTTCTTTTTCTTGTTTTCATTTGATGAGGTTGCTGAGTTATTTGGTAGATTTATAGAATTGATGAGGTTATAGACCCAAATTGATGTTGGTGCAGAAGAATAAATATTTTTCCTACAGAATATTGATATCGTTAAAAACATTCCTTTTGGACCTCAAAACTACCATTGTGATTGATAAATCTCCGTTTTGATGCCTCCCATTAATAGCAACACATTTTGTTACAAAAATGTGATAAATATTCCATATAGACCCCAAACATACATTTATGTGTTAATGTATGTGTTAAAAGAGAATTGGAGATGGTTTTATGTCATTGCTCCAATATGGTTAAAAACATTCCTTTTGGACCTCAAAACTACCATTGTGATTGATAAATCTCCGTTTTGATGCCTCCCATTAATAGCAACACATTTTGTTACAAAAATGTGATAAATATTCCATATAGACCCCAAACATACATTTATGTGTTAATGTATGTGTTAAAAGAGAATTGGAGATGGTTTTATGTCATTGCTCCAATATGGTTAAAAACATTCCTTTTGGACCTCAAAACTACCATTGTGATTGATAAATCTCCGTTTTGATGCCTCCCATTAATAGCAACACATTTTGTTACAAAAATGTGATAAATATTCCATATAGACCCCAAACATACATTTATGTGTTAATGTATGTGTTAAAAGAGAATTGGAGATGGTTTTATGTCATTGCTCCAATATGGTTAAAAACATTCCTTTTGGACCTCAAAACTACCATTGTGATTGATAAATCTCCGTTTTGATGCCTCCCATTAATAGCAACACATTTTGTTACAAAAATGTGATAAATATTCCATATAGACCCCAAACATACATTTATGTGTTAATGTATGTGTTAAAAGAGAATTGGAGATGGTTTTATGTCATTGCTCCAATATGGTTAAAAACATTCCTTTTGGACCTCAAAACTACCATTGTGATTGATAAATCTCCGTTTTGATGCCTCCCATTAATAGCAACACATTTTGTTACAAAAATGTGATAAATATTCCATATAGACCCCAAACATACATTTATGTGTTAATGTATGTGTTAAAAGAGAATTGGAGATGGTTTTATGTCATTGCTCCAATATGGTTAAAAACATTCCTTTTGGACCTCAAAACTACCATTGTGATTGATAAATCTCCGTTTTGATGCCTCCCATTAATAGCAACACATTTTGTTACAAAAATGTGATAAATATTCCATATAGACCCCAAACATACATTTATGTGTTAATGTATGTGTTAAAAGAGAATTGGAGATGGTTTTATGTCATTGCTCCAATATGGTTAAAAACATTCCTTTTGGACCTCAAAACTACCATTGTGATTGATAAATCTCCGTTTTGATGCCTCCCATTAATAGCAACACATTTTGTTACAAAAATGTGATAAATATTCCATATAGACCCCAAACATACATTTATGTGTTAATGTATGTGTTAAAAGAGAATTGGAGATGGTTTTATGTCATTGCTCCAATATGGTTAAAAACATTCCTTTTGGACCTCAAAACTACCATTGTGATTGATAAATCTCCGTTTTGATGCCTCCCATTAATAGCAACACATTTTGTTACAAAAATGTGATAAATATTCCATATAGACCCCAAACATACATTTATGTGTTAATGTATGTGTTAAAAGAGAATTGGAGATGGTTTTATGTCATTGCTCCAATATGGTTAAAAACATTCCTTTTGGACCTCAAAACTACCATTGTGATTGATAAATCTCCGTTTTGATGCCTCCCATTAATAGCAACACATTTTGTTACAAAAATGTGATAAATATTCCATATAGACCCCAAACATACATTTATGTGTTAATGTATGTGTTAAAAGAGAATTGGAGATGGTTTTATGTCATTGCTCCAATATGGTTAAAAACATTCCTTTTGGACCTCAAAACTACCATTGTGATTGATAAATCTCCGTTTTGATGCCTCCCATTAATAGCAACACATTTTGTTACAAAAATGTGATAAATATTCCATATAGACCCCAAACATACATTTATGTGTTAATGTATGTGTTAAAAGAGAATTGGAGATGGTTTTATGTCATTGCTCCAATATGGTTAAAAACATTCCTTTTGGACCTCAAAACTACCATTGTGATTGATAAATCTCCGTTTTGATGCCTCCCATTAATAGCAACACATTTTGTTACAAAAATGTGATAAATATTCCATATAGACCCCAAACATACATTTATGTGTTAATGTATTTCCTTATTGGTAATGTGGTAATCTTTGCTTTGTTTTGTCTGTAGCTTAACCTATCTGGCGCAGTTACTTGCCGATGGGGATTCACAAAGAAAGTTAACAAAAACAGCTTCAGAGTTGAATGCTTCCGATCTTGATGATTGTCGAATGTTTGGGATATACCAGAAGAAAAATGACCGTTCTTCCCTCCAAGAAGTTAAAGAAGCCAAGGCAGATGACTGGAACTGGCGTTGGAAACATTGAAGGAAGACTGAATGTTGTTTAGCTTGACTTCTGCTGAACCAGGGGCTTGCTTATGAAACTCTTTATAATTCTTCATATTTGGAGTTCCAGTTAGAATGTTGTCAACATAATCATCATTAAGCTCTTCTTTTATCTCCACTGAAACCCTTTTTGTTTTCAGTGTAGACTTGCAATCTAAATCGTTGTCATCACTGTTACACTCTTTCTTAATTTCATTTGAACGGCGTTTTCTTTTCAATATGGAGGAGATACATTGATTATCCTCATCATCACAGTCATCATCAATCGCAATGATCTCCGGAAGCTTGAGTTCTGTTTTTCTGTTGGAGAAGAACTAACACATTCCGATCTCCACAGATCCAACGGTTCGAAACGCTTCAAGAAAAACACATTCTCCCCAAAACCTCACCATTAAAAGCACACTAACACACACACCATACATAGTCACCAACAACCTCAAAACCACCGCATCTAATGTTAGTATCTCACACAACTAAGATTGTCTTTCCAACAAATATTTTGAAACACAGATCAATGCGAAACTCACACCAAACATGCTCAAACCTGTTTTTATTTGTGCTTTTGCTTTACGATACACAAGTAACATCTATCTTTCATTGTTGGAATAGGTGGTCTCGGAATAACAAGGTGAATTTGATTCTTTATGATACAGTCTCACTTAATACAACCTAAGTATAGATTGATTCTTTATTTGTGTATATACATACACCAGCTTCTAGTATACATGTTTGGTTTTCATTTTGTAAGCTTGTTCATTGGCTTTTGAGTGACTTGTAGTTGGCCTCTTAGGGTGTTTTTGCTTCAGCTTAGTTTGCGTTCTTTTTGTGCTTATCTGCTTTACTTAGCTTGCCCAATTAGTTTTCTCAGCTCATGTAGGATATTGTGTTTTGTTTGCGTTTGTTGTTATTTTGATTTGTTGTTATCTGTGCTTAGCTCGTTGATTGTTGTATGCGGGTTGATGGGTTTAGTTGACAAAACCTTTGTGGCTTTGTGAGTTGTGATTTGTGAAATTGTTGCTGTTAGTCCGACTTGTATGGTTGATAAATCTCCGTAAATCTCTTAGGTTGGTTTAACTGCATATTATCTTGCATCAAGCTCTAGAAAGGGCACAATTACAGATTTACATAGTATATATGCAGATATCGGAACACAATGACAATGACTCCTTGTGGTGTTCATATTAATTTAATTAGTAATTAGTTGAAAATGTGTTATTAATTAACAGAGATGCAAATTTGCATATTATTGTAACAAATATAGAAATATGCAACTCTAATTCAAAATAGATGATCTTTTTGAGTAGGTTATATACTTATGTTCGCATATTATAACATTAATTTTGCATCTCCTCTTTGTTCACTTCATGTACTTGTAATAATAATAGTGAGATTTAAGTGCATAGAACCTGTGAGACGAGATTATTAAAGAATGCACTTTTTAAAGTCTGTTAATTTTATTTGTTAAATAATATAATGTGAATTAACTGTGCTAATGATTTATTGATTTGTTGATAGAATCATCAAATTTTAAATATCTCGGCAAGCCGGTCTGTAAAGAAGAAGCAGAACCATCGGGCGTCTGCCGTGAAGAACTACTTAAGATGGTTGAAGATGTACATAATGAGGAAACACAGGCTCAACTAAAATTGATGGTCAAAAGCTTAATTGGAGTTGCAGGAGACAAGAAAAAGTTGAATGAGCTGAGATCTATGATGGAAAATTTTCTTGACTAAACAAATCAGGTTGAAAGAGTAAACGTGTCATGATTGGACAAACCTCTATGAATGTTGTTTAAAAAGATGAAACTATGTTAATTATGTAAAACTTAATCTTTTGACTTGGAAATCATAACCAATCTTATGAAACTATGCTACCAAGTTAAATTGGATTCCAACAACTTTTATAAGGCATAAAATGGGAACCAATCTTATGCAATCTTAATAGGAGTATACGATGTAGATATATAACTTATCAACCTGAGCATCTTAACAAATCGCACATCTTATCAACTTTAATGAATAAATGTTACTTTCAAGGGTATCCATTGAACACTTGTCAATCGAATGTTTCAGTATCAACTTTCAAGAATAAATGTTACTTTCAAAGGTATCCATTTTATCATTTCGAACACTTGACATTCGAATGTTTCAGTATCAACTTTAATGAATAAATGTTACTTTCAAGGGTATCCATTGAACACTTGTCAATTGAATGTTTCAGTATCAACTTTAATGAATAAATGTTACTTTCAAGGGTATCCATTGAACACTTGTCAATTGAATGTTTCAGTATCAACTTTCAAGAATAAATGTTACTTTCAAAGGTATCCATTTTACACTTGTCAATTCGAATGTTTCAGTATCAACTTTAATGAATAAATGTTACTTTCAAGGGTATCCATTGAACACTTGTCAATTGAATGTTTCAGTATCAACTTTCAAGAATAAATGTTACTTTCAAAGGTATCCATTTTACACTTGTCAATTCGAATGTTTCAGTATCAACTTTAATGAATAAATGTTACTTTCAAGGGTATCCATTGAACACTTGTCAATTGAATGTTTCAGTATCAACTTTCAAGAATAAATGTTACTTTCAAAGGTATCCATTGAACACTTGTCAATCGAATGTTTCAGTATCAACTTTAATGAATAAATGTTACTTTCAAGGGTATCCATTGAACACTTGTCAATTGAATGTTTCAGTATCAACTTTCAAGAATAAATGTTACTTTCAAAGGTATCCATTGAACACTTGTCAATCGAATGTTTCAGTATCAACTTTAATGAATAAATGTTACTTTCAAGGGTATCCATTGAACACTTGTCAATTGAATGTTTCAGTATCAACTTTCAAGAATAAATGTTACTTTCAAGGGTATCCATTGAACACTTGTCAATTGAATGTTTCAGTATCAACTTTCAAGAATAAATGTTACTTTCAAGGGTATCCATTGAACACTTGTCAATTGAATGTTTCAGTATCAACTTTCAAGAATAAATGTTACTTTCAAGGGTATCCATTGAACACTTGTCAATTGAATGTTTCAGTATCAACTTTCAAGAATAAATGTTACTTTCAAAGGTATCCATTTTATTATCATTTCGAATGTTTCAGTATCAACTTTAATGAATAAATGTTACTTTCAAGGGTATCCATTGAACACTTGTCAATTGAATGTTTCAGTATCAACTTTCAAGAATAAATGTTACTTTCAAAGGTATCCATTGAACACTTGTCAATCGAATGTTTCAGTATCAACTTTAATGAATAAATGTTACTTTCAAGGGTATCCATTGAACACTTGTCAATTGAATGTTTCAGTATCAACTTTCAAGAATAAATGTTACTTTCAAAGGTATCCATTGAACACTTGTCAATCGAATGTTTCAGTATCAACTTTCAAGAATAAATGTTACTTTCAAGGGTATCCATTGAACACTTGTCAATCGAATGTTTCAGTATCAACTTTCAAGAATAAATGTTACTTTCAAGGGTATCCATTGAACACTTGTCAATCGAATGTTTCAGTATCAACTTTAATGAATAAATGTTACTTTCAAGGGTATCCATTGAACACTTGTCAATTGAATGTTTCAGTATCAACTTTCAAGAATAAATGTTACTTTCAAGGGTATCCATTGAACACTTGTCAATTGAATGTTTCAGTATCAACTTTCAAGAATAAATGTTACTTTCAAAGGTATCCATCTCATCACGTGTCACATGTTGCGGAAACTTTTGTCACAAAATTTTTAAATTTTTTTTCATTATCTTAGTTGTTCAGCCAAAATACCAGCAATTGGATGAATACTTACCATATTCCTCTCTTAGATGCCTTTTTTGCTCCGATGTCAGGTAAAATACTCGGTCATGAATAGGATGAGAAACCTATATTAACCGTTCAAGCATCAAAAGATCATGAAATTAAACTAGTAAACTGTTAGTAAACGACTAAACATACATTTTTGGAGTACAAATTGGTCTCAGAATTGTCGGAAATTGTGAATGAGAGTGCTGAAGGTGAGGCTGAGGACAAGATTAAGGTGGCTCCTTTCAATGTCAGAGCTATACTCGAAGTTTCTGATGACGATAGAAGATTAATGAATTGGATCTTTTGTTCGCATGAGCATGAGGATATGTATGTAGCTGAGATACCTACTGGTTGTTTTTCTCTTCATAAGAGTGAGTTGCAGCAGCACTTACCTCCAGATTTACTTCTTTCAAATTTTATCATAAACCATGTTGCCGAAAGGTTGTGTTTACAAGAAAATAAAATGAAAGATCTAACAAAATGGTATCATTTTGTAAACGCAAATGTAAGTTTTTTTGGTCTCAGAGTTTTTAGTATAGAAATTCAATGTTAGTTTATGGTGCTTATGAATTTTGATCCTTTTGTTATCAGGTGCATACGAAAACGGAACAGGCCCGTATGAATAATTTAAGAGACAGCAGCCAATTTATGAGTGTAAAACAGGTAATTAATGAAGTGGTCGGTTGATTTCAGGTCAACAGGTCGAACTATTTGACTTTAAATTTCCTCTTTTCTTCATATTATAATGAATAAATGCAATGCAATTTAAACTAACTAGTTGATTCTTACATGCAGTTCTTCTTTCCTATATGCAAATACTCACACTTCTTCTTGATCGTGGTCAACACTGAAAAACTCAATGTGGAAGTGTGGGACTCTTTGAAGCGGGAAGATATAACATCGTACACATCTGAGATAGATATTGTGGTAAGGAACAATTCCCGTTGATGGTTACTTAAAGTTATACTTTGGTATTGGATAAATATTGGATATAGCTATAAATATTGGATAAACTATGGTACTGATACCTAATTTTGTAGCTTAAATCCCTGCGGACAATCACGAAGCGAACAGATTCATTCTCCGGTTATGAAAGGGTTTTGGTTGATATACCGCAGCAAACCAACGGTTGTGATTGCGGGCTGTTTGTTTGCTACTACCTAGAGTATCCAAACCATGTAATGAAAAATTTCACAAGGAGAAGGTTCGGTAACAGCATATTATACCTCGTTTTTATATAAAATTGGGTATTTTTAATGCATAATTTATATATCATTGGGTATTTTGGTGTTATAGTGGATCTCAGATGAGCAGCGGTTGAGATTATCTTCTAGAATTTTAAATTCAAGACATAACACACAAAGGGATCTCGTATATGAATATGTAGAAAAGTGGTCCAAAGCAAATGAATCATCTTCTACACCAAGTGAAGGTAAATACTTGTATATTCAGATCATATTTATTTTTATTATCAACTTAGAAATCTGACTCGTGGTAATACAGAACCTTCTCCTGGGAAACCAACTTTAGAAGATACTTCTCCTAAGAAACCGGCGAAGAAAGTTGCCAGAAAATGCAGGTTACTCAAAGATCTTATTAGTCCACTACCGAGTGGAGTGAAGAGGATTAGAAGAACGCTAATATAGGGATAGCTTAAGGAAGAGGCTTAGAAGAACGCTATATAGGGATAGCTTAAGGAAGTAAAGCTAGATGGATATTTTATAGGTCTGTGTTCCAACTTGCAACTATGTTACTCTGTTCTTGTTAGTACTTTATTTTGTTGTTGGGAGACTGTCATTTTGCAACTTGCATGGTTTGATACTGTTTGCAGTGGTTTTCTATGGCTATGCATTGTATAACCAAATCAATCACATCTAGCAGTTAGTTACATAGAACACCTGAGTCTGACTATTCAAAATTCAGATAACGCGCAATGAATTACTGACACAGACAACTGTAGCTATAATGTCTGACATCAAATACTGAAAGGTTAAAGTCATTTTTCGGACTAATGATGAATTGTACCTAGTGCATATTCTGCTTTCATCCGCCCATTACGACCCGTTCAAATTTAAGAATGGCTTTTGTCCATCCATTTAGACCCAAGAGAGATGTTTGACCCATTCCGAGGGTTAAAAACTTGAAGAAACACGAAGAATTATTTTTCAAAATGGTCCATTATTTGGTCTTTAAAACTTAGGACTTCAAAACTTGTTTTAATGTTGGTGTTGAATTAATATCTGTGGGTACTCTTTGCATATAGGAATCATGTTGTTAAAACTTAGGACTTCAAGTCTTTAAAGTTTCATTGCGAATACAAATAGAGGAAAAGATGATGTTGAATTAATATCTGTGGGTACTCTTGCAGGGTTGGCGTTGAATTGACTGTTGATTGATTATACAAAGAAGGTGTGTTCTTTATATAAAGTTGGGAAAATGGGGTCAGAGAGAAGTGATAAGGAGTTGGTGATCACACAGGTTAGTATAGGCGGGTTTGGTCTGGAGTTACTGCAAAGATGCTTTTGGACTACATTGAAGAAACATGTGGAAGTCTTTGGAGGTGTAGGGTAAAAAAGTCTTCAACACCTACCGACAAGTATCCAGAATTCAATGCCGACCTTGAAAAAATTCATAAGATCAGCGATTACGAGAAAGTTGAACCTCATGCATTTGTGATTCTTAGTCCATATAATTAAAGACACTGTTCGATCCAGGTTATGGAGGTTGAAGTTTAAGAAGACACCTAGAGTGGTCTCTATGCTCGAGACTTGGAATGTTCGTGGTGACTACGT